>JADRCD010228136.1:0-52575 GCA_019843815.1 Montemys delectorum | reverse complement strand
CCGAATCTGACCGCGAGTGAGCTCCGAATCTGACCGCGAGTGAGCTCTTTTGAAAAGCGTTGCTTTCCTTTTATTGGTGCCTGCGTTACTAGGAGAAGGGAAGTCCCTTCTCTCCCTCATCTCTTCTCAAACCCTTCTGCACCATTTCTTTGTTTTGGAGTGCTATGTGAGTCACTCTTTTTAATAAGCTCGTAAAAACCATCCCTTCTATTTCGTGCCATGGACATAGCTGATGACCTTTCTTGTGTTAGCTCAGGGGTTTGTGATTTTTCTTCTCCCTGAGCTCATCTCTTGTGGCGTGTTATATTTGCCTTCATCTTTCATAGGGGTTATTTTGGTTTCTGTGGTTGTAGAAATGCCACAGATCTCACCAATCTAACCAGCGCATTAGAAGTGCCTCAGCTTTTGCTCTCCTCCCTGGGAGGATTTTTGGAATGTTTTTTCTGTCTTGCTTCTGTTAGTTAACATGGAGGCTTTAGTTGAAAGTGCTTGCTTATGCATTATTGCTTTTGTCCTTTTAAGGATTATTTTCATCTAACAAGTGCATTTATTGTATTTACTGATTCCCACAGGTCTCAGTCAGTGTCCTATTGCTGGGAAGAGACACCATGGCCAAGGCATGAAGGACAACATTTCACTGGGGCTGGCTCACACATTTAGAGGGTCAGTCCATTAATCAGCATGGTGACCTGAAGGCAGACAAGGTGCTGGAGAGGTTTCTGGATTCACGGGCAGTACAAAGAGAGACACTGGGCCTGGTTTGAGCATTTGAAATCCCAAAGCCACCTCCAATGACACACCTCCTCCAATAAGGCCATACCTACTCTAACAAGGCCACTCACAGCTCCCTAGGAACCATGCTTTCAAAGCTATGAGCCTATGAGGGGTCATTCTACTGAAACCATTACACCACCATATATTTTAAATTCTATCAACCTTAAATTTATTAATGATATTTTGATTTATAGATCCTTCATAACCCAGAGTCTATCCTTGAGCTGATATTTTTTCAAACAAGAAAAGATATATTGATATTTATTTCCTAAGCCTGTGGTAATTCAATAAAAACTATCATATCCCTTAAAAAGCATTTGAATAAAAAATATTATGAAAAGGCATAATAAATTTGGAGCATTCTTATTGGATAAGCTGATTGCAGATGGTAATATATTGTGGAATGTATAAAAAGTCACTAGCATTTTGTGCAGAAGAGGGGCCTGGGACAATGGAATTTACTGGCATTTCGATGAAAGATTACTATATCAGTCACAAGGTTGTAAGTGCTGGGAATCCAAGATCTCAAGTGTTATGAATAATTCTCAGGGTCATGTGCAAAATTAGTTTTAAGTCCTTGAATACTTTATCTTTTACATGACAGTAATCTTGCAACTGTAATTTATAACTTCTGCAGGAGTTGATAAGAGCTGCTTAACCCTTTGATTTCTTTTTTTTTGCACATACAAAACTGGGTCACTCTGAGTTGTCTGAAACAATTGGTTGCAAAATTTGAAATTTTACTTTTTGTCAAAGTAACATATATATATATATATATATGTATATGTCTCTAAAGTGTAATTCCTGAAGTGGAAAAAAAATCATTCTTGTGAAGTTATGTGTTTAATGGTCCCATCTTTCCATATTCCAAACTAAGTTAATTAAGTTCTGTAACTGTGTAACTCTTTCTCCTTCCTTCCCCTTTCATCTTCTCCCTCCTTCCCCCTCCTCTCCCTCCTCCTCCCATCTCCATAATCCTCCCCTCCTCTTCCTCTTTTTGTTTTCCTTCTGGATAGAGATTGTAAAATTCACTGCACTGTGCTATATGGTGTTATAAAACATTTTATTTAACACAAACTTTAATAAAATTACTATTATTATAACCCATATTTTACAGGTAAGGAAGCTAAAGATCTGTAGAGATCTCCAGGAAATGGGAGATTTTAGGGAGGGACTGAACAGTGGGTTATAATCAGAACATAATATTTATTTATTTATTCAACTGGTATAGGTTGGCTGCCTTTTAAGAGCCAGGCACTGAGGGAGGCACTAGAAATAGTAAAGGATACGGGGAGTCAGGGGAGGGTGGTATGGACCAGAGTATGTTGAAGGCTGAAGTTCTATAAGCAATAAAAGAAGTGACTCTGATAGGTCTTAAAGAGGGGATAGATTGGTTGAACCTTTCTCTGGAAACGGTGATGAGTCTTGGAGTATGTTAGGACATGTTTGCACATGAGCAAAGTCAGTACACTGGGCATGTGTGAAGGGGATCATATTAGAAGTGAATGGCTCGGCTGGTAGCAGCAGTTTGCTCCCAGTCCTAGGTGAGAAGAGAAGGATACATTTAGGGAGCAGAATGGAAACAGAGTTGCTGTCAGTGTCTCCTGGGTAGTAGTGGTTAAAGTAGAACCAGGAAATCAGGTTTGCGATTTTGGTGATGGATAGTTGGGAATATTTTGGAACAAACTCAGAAATATAGAAATAAGAATAAATTAGTGAAGAGAGAAAAAGGAAGGGAGGGAGAGAGTGAGTGAGTGAGGGAGGGAGGAAGGGAGGGAGGAGCGAGCTGAGTTTTGTTTTGAGGCAAGATCTTATACCCTGTACACCAGGCTGGCCAGGTACTCATGTAGCCTGGGCTAGCCTTGCACTCAACATAATCCTCCTGCCTCAGTAATCCTCACAAATTTGAGACTAGCCTGGGCTACATAGTGAGACCTTGATTCAAAAATGATACCAATCACATAGACATAGACTTTAACTTACAGTTCCAGGCCTACAATTACAGAGCCAATTCAGGCAGGCAACATTAGGAAGTATTTTTCTTTAGATGAAACAATCATGTGGAACACAGCATGTTTTTTGTATGTTAATTTTATTTTTATAAGAAAATTCTGTAAATGGTTCTTAGTGCACGGGCACTAAGCAATACCTTCCAACTTTACCTCTCTGTGTCTCACTCCCCTGAAGCAGCTTCAAATCATTATATGTTTTGATACCTACTTCTATAATTTTGATATAGTCATAGCAACATATATATTGGCTTTTCAAACTTGGATAACATCCAGATATGAAAGCTCAGGGCTCCTCTCCCATTGCTTCTGTATTTTGTCTAACAGTGTTTACTAGTCAGTTGGTGCTGTGATCTGTCCATTGTTCACTTTACAGCACCAGTGTATCGACTGCTTAGTCTGTGATAGCCCAGAGACTAGCTGTGGTAGAGAGAGACACAGCAGAGGGACCCAGGCAATACAGAAGCTTATTTTTCTTTCATGTGCCAGGTCAAACTTGGCAACCATCTTTGCTTCATGGCTTCGTAGAGTGGCCTTCTTCATCAAGCAACTTCTGTTTTGGCTCTTACATGTGCTTATGTACAGTTACCATGTCCCAGGAGGGAGGAAGAATTTGAAAGCAAGTGACTTCGTCTTTAACGTTTCTCTGACAGATCACCCTGTCTACATTGACTTTCCCATGGTTCAGTTGCATGTTCTGATCCAGTTGCGGGAAGGCTAAGACCTGTGACTGTATGTTGAGCTAGCAGTCCAGGGTGTTCTGTTATACAGGGAAGATAACAGGATTTTAGGGAGCCATTTTATGGTCGAGTTGGTGTCTCTTCTGTGCTTCACAAGATGAAAAGCCTGATGCCTTCAGACTTTCTTCTGATTTCCCTCTGGTTTCCTTTGCTAGATCCTTTTCATTCTGATGTGTGAAGCTGCTGGTGTTTGCAGTGTGTTCAGAAACAGCCAAGGATCTGTCCACGGGTTATTTTTTTAAATAATTTATATATATACATATATATATCTTATATTGTTATGACATATGTGTATGTGTGTGGGTACATGCATGTGTGCATTTGAGTGTGTTTGTGAGTAGGTAGTATGTATGTGTGTGTGTGTATGTGTGGGTCTGTGTCTGTGTGTGTTTGCATATGAGTGTGTGTGTGTGTAGTGTGTGTGTGTGGACGTGTGGTTTGTATATGAGTGTGAGTCTGTGTGGTGTTTTATGTATATTGTTGTTATTGTTGTTGCTGCTTACTTCTAGGTTGGATAAATGGAGATGTTTCCAGGACTGCTTCACATTAGAGCTGGAGTACTAAAGGTTTTTTGGGAGCATCATGGCAAATATATTGTTTTTTTTCTTGTATTTATTGATTGACTACAATGAGAGCATTGTGTCTGTGTGCACTTGTGAGCAGGCTCCCCACTTTTGAATCAGTAAGAAGCTGCAGCAGATGTGGTTAGTGCCCAGGGAGCAGCAGTCACTTTGGCGTAAAGGATTTCATTCATTCATTCATTCATTCATTCATCCATTCATTCAGCTTTCACCACAAGTTGCTCAACTTTGCCATGGAGGGACCTACCGCTTTGCTTTCTGAAGGACTGGGACAGTTAGCTCTGTGTGCTTAAACAGCAATTGTCTGCTCTTCAGTGTCTTTTTCTAAGAGGAGAGTCCTCTCCTCTGACCATAAGAGGAGCTTTGGGACAGAACGAGGTGACTAATGGGGGAGTGTCTGTAGGCTTTCTGTGACGGTTCCATGACCTTGACATCGGACTTCTCATGTTTCTGGAATGTGTTTTCTGAAATGGGTACAAGAATCTTTAGTACCAGAATTCCTGTCCTGGAGGATTAAACATATATTTATTATTTTAAATTATGTGTGTGTGTGTGTGTGTGTGTGTGTGTGGTAGATACGCATGAATGCGGGTGCTCCTGGAGGCCAGGAGGGGTATGTGCTTGCCACAGAGGAGCTGCTGTTACAAGAAGTTGTGCCGGGACTGCTGGGAACTAATTTGGGTCCCCTAGAGGAGAAATGCTCCCTCTTAACTGTGGGGCCCTCTCCAGCCCAAAGGAATTTTTAATATAGTAGAAGAGATTAAAATAAACTTTATTCTGGCTCCATCGCTTGTTCCTCTGGCACGTCAAACAAGTTCTTATCCGAACCGTAGTTCTTGCCGGCACAAACAATCACTGACACCGAGAGCTGCACATGCTGAAGGCTTCCTTCTTGTTTGTACTACGTACTCTCTGTAGGCCAGGTGGAAGGTCTATTCCTTGTTTCCTTACTCCAGGGTCACGGTTAATAGAGCTGCTCTGGACTGACTGTAGAGCTGGGGTTGTTATAGAAGAAAAGCAAGCGTTGTACGGTTTCACACCAACAGCTAAGAGGCTCAGAAAAGCCACTTTTACCATCTCTGCGGCTTATGTACGGCTTGGAACGTGTCATGTGGCCTCTCCACCACCAGGGGGCAGCAGGAGGAACCGCATTCCTAGCGTGGGAAGTGGAGAGCCAGAAATAACAGGAGAATAGCATGCAGTAGGAGTAGCTACCTCGGAATCACACATTCAGCCTCACCGAGTTCAGGCTCTTGAATCCGGTTACTAATCATAGTAATATGAAATGCACACGTGCAAAAATTTAAATAACACTAAGATTAGCTTATGAGGTTATAAAAACGATAGGAAGGTCCCTGGGAATAAAAGCAGACAGCGCTTACACAAGCTGATACCTCTGTTATCTAGAAGCCTTTAGAAAACCAGGCACTGGGGGCTTTGAGGAAGGTCAGTTCTAGAGCTTTATAGCTCTCTATCAAATTGAGAGCATCTGGAAGGCAGAGATTAAGTGTGAGAGATAGGTCCTTAATGGAGAGAGTAAGCAAGCAGAAACACAGAGGGACCGAAGGACCAGGCTGGGAGCGTAATTACTTTGGGGATAAAAGGAAATAGTGTAAGAGATAAAGACACGGTTTCTGCAAAGGGAGAAAGTGATCATCAGCCATATGAGATGCCACCAGGGGGCGCTGCGCTTCGGTTCCGTGGATCTGTAGTGTTAATTTAGGGGTGACACCTGCTCCTCTAATGGCTGATATCACAAGCTCTGTGTTTAAAGAGGAGGCTTGCAAAGCTCAGAGTAAAACTTCTCAGTGGAACGCAGTGTGGTCAGTGAGGGTCTCGACTCAAGGACTCGAAAAGAAAAGGCAGAACGGCAGAAAGAAACGATTGAAAAACCAGATCTAAAGCGGACCCAGTGAGGCCGAGGGCGCGAGGTCGAGACTGGCCTAGGCTATAGACTGTGCTAAAGGCCGGCAAGACCCCATTACACACTAAAAGCGACAGAAATGCCTGGCATGAAGCGTGGTGACAGAGGGATTGCCTAGAAGGGGCGGGGCTCTAGGTTCAGTCTCCAGTCATCTCCCTCAGAAAGTATTTTTTTCTTACATAAAAATTAAACTGCTTTATGTGGGTTTTTCTATCTTGTTAATGCTTTTTATATACTAAGAAAAATAGCAGGGTATCTGAGTTCAGATCTCTAAAACCTATGTGAAGAGAAGGGGGGAAAATGTAGCTGAAATACACATATAAAGTAGAAGCTATAAACTGTGACATCATTGACCCGACTAGAAGAATGCGTAGGTATGTTTTGCACTGTGGTAGAAAGACATTTTGAAGCAGCTGTTCTCAGCTTTCCTAATTTTAATTTGAAAATGGTTTGGAAGACTGGGGCGTTCTTAAAACCCAGGTTCCCGAGCATCAGAGTAGAGTCTCTGCTTAGCAGAGGTGGTGCCACCATTGCCCAAATGGCTGCCCACTTCCAGATGCAGCAGCTAACGGAGCTGCCCGTGCACTCAGCCAATAACCGTTGAACATAAAGTGTGTGTCAGGCCGCATGCGCATTAGCACAATGTTTCCAATCGAACTTTATAGCAGGTGTTTTAGTTAGAGGTTCCGAGATGCCATGGTAACATTTCTATTAAAGGAAATGGGGAAAGTGGTGGTTCGAGGCTGCTCCGGTGAACCAAGCATTTTCTGTCAAGGGTGACCTTTGTTTGAAGATTGCTTTCCTAGTTCTTGCTGTCAGCACACCTTTTCTTTCTGGAGAGAAAGAAGATTGTGGTGAGATCGGAGTGTTATGTTTTTAAAAATTGTCCTTGACAACATTCTAATTTGCTGTTGGCTTTTGTTTTGTGGGAGAGTGTGTCTCACCAGCTAGTAAGAAGCCCTCTTGTACACAGTTCTTTACATTTGTTGGCAAGGGGTCTGACCTTCAGGACTGATGCTTCAAGTCCACGGGTGTGAAGCTCTATCTGGAACTAATTATCAGCTTGGTGAATTCTCTGGATTCCCTGGTAATGCTCTCTCTTGCTAGTACATTGTTTAGCTTTAGGGCAGAGAGGAAAAGAGGGAGTCAGGAAGGATCTAAACTGAGTTCAGTCATGATCAGACATTAGAATTCTGAGGCATTAGGGGTATTATTGATAGGAAAGTAGAAAATTTTGAAAATCATAGGGCGTTTGGGTTATCTTTGAATTTTTTTTTAGTAGAAACATTTGTATTAAATCAAAATTTTGTTTTGCAAACAGTTATCTTTGAATTTTAAGTGAGGGCGTTTTTCTGCATCCCACCTGTTATAGCCCTTGCTAGCAGTCATACATTGTAACAGATTTTAATTCCTTTAAGCACAGTTAGCAAGGTAACTGGCAGAGACAACACTGGAAACAAGATGTCCGGAACAACTAGTTTCATAGGTTAATCGTTTACATTGAGTGTTCTACTCAGGAAGTGACTGAGTGCTTGGCTGTCATGTGCTGGGTAGTGGGATACAAAGACCCCCTCTCTGCCCTGCAGCATTAATTTAGAAGAGGTAAGGACAAAAACACACCGGTCTCCTGAAAACTGCCACAGGAGAGGTGGGAGCTCGTTGGGTGTTCTGTAAGGTCAGCATTGGGAAAGCTAAGCTATGATCATCAGACAATTAGAGAAGGTATCAGAGAGCACAAACTTGAGAGGGAGACCTGGAAGTAGTAGGGACAGTCTGCTTGTTCTGGGGAAATGATGAGCAGTGGATCCAGCAGGACCATGGACAGTATAGGACGTGGTGAGAAACATAAGAAGAAGGCATGGAGTTAGATGGATGGGGAGGAAGGATCTGGGAAGACCTGGGAGGAGTTGGGCAGAGGCAAAACCAGGATCAGAATGTACTGTTGGAAAATTTAGTTTTCGTAAATGTTTTCTGGCTCACGTAATATTAAGCACAGCAAATATTTGACAGCTAACCTTTTTCTGAACATATGCCACATATTAGGAGAGGTCCTTTTAGCTAATTGCTTTATTGAATGGTTATTTTAGAGTTGGGGAAGCTGACTTGTCCAAGGTCATACAAGCAGTTACAGATACCGACAGAGTTTCAGCCAGGCAGTCCAGCAACAAAGCTTGCACACATCTCCTGTGACAGGCATCTTTCTGGAAGAGAGTTGTATATTTTAAGTCTATTGCAAGTGTAAAAATACACACCATCTCTCTCTCTTCCCTCAAAACATCAGCCCCCCAAAATATTGTTGCTGTACTTCTGTCCCCGGACGGCACACACTAGAGGCACATCTCCTGGGTGCTTCTGTTGGATGGAGCCAAGCGGGGCATGCAGACACAAGCAGCAATCTTGAGAACTGTCTTACGGTTTATGGCTCAGACACATATTCTCAGGGTTCTGGACACTTCACAAGCATTCTGTAAACTTGCCTGCCTTCTCTAAGATACTTGTGAGCATTCACATAATTAAGATCGTATCAGTTCCCAGCCTATGTATAACACGGGAGATTTGTGAGAGGCTCACACCGTGACAGGTTGTGCTCCTTCATTCTTCAGCATCTGAAAAGTCTGTAACAATAATTCTGTCCCTTGTGACACTGTGTGGGTGTTGGTATAGCACTTCCAGGGTCGACTTAAAGCACCCAGTCCAAACAAAGCAGTTTAACGCCCCCCCCCCCAAAAAAAACTGGGTAAAATCAATTTGCCACTAGATGGCGCTCTGGCTATGTGGGTAGAAAAAAAAGGCAGCGAGGAGGGACTATTAAATCACAGTCACTTTGAGCCCCTGGTATTTGCAGTCCTTGGCTTTTAATTGTAGACGGCATCTTTGTTCTTTGCCTGACCTGCGGAGTGACGTCACTGCCTGTCTTCCTGTATGCTGGCTTTGACACAAGCCAGATGGCCACAGTGATCCGTAGGCGCCCAGGCCGCCTGGTACAGCGGTTGATGAAACAGAATAGGAAGACGTTTTATGGTCAGCTGCGGGAGCACAGAGAGGCCGCAGCTTTGCTAAGTAATTACATTTACCGCACATACTTTATCCCTCACGGGGAAGGGTCTCATGGAGAGAAAGAGAGAGAGAGAGAAAAAAAAACCCTACATTTTTATTTACGGCGTTGTGAGGTATAGACCTTTGATCTTTTATTAGCCAGTAGTCTGCTACAAAGGCATGCAGTCTTTGCCTGCTCCGCAGTCACTCGTGAAAATGACATCTTTATGTATGTCTAACGGTTCTCGCAGGCTGAGCATTGTGATTCTTAACCCCCACCCCCATACCTCCAGTTACTAACACAAAAATGTTTTAGTTCTGTAGCGAGTTTAGTTTGGGGAAGTCAAAGTTCAGGCATGTTAATACAAGCAGATTTCGGTCAGATATACTCCAGAGCAATTTGGTCAAATATATTACTGTTTATTACATGTTTGCTCTTCAAGGGGGTCAGGAGAGTCCAGGAAAAGGCTTTTATTTCGTGGTGGAGAATGGAGGAGGTGGTGACGAGGAAATGAGCAGGACATTAGTTTCATTCCATCTTTGGACATTAGGCAGTTGCAGTTACTTAACGTGGTGATTTTAAATAGAACACTAGAGATTGAAAATCACCGACTAGTCTCCACTTTCATTTGAAGTTAGTCCACACCAATCACGACTCTGCATGGGATCTTTATACACCAATCACGGCCCTGTGTGAGATGTTTATGCACCAATCACGGCCCTGTGTGAGATGTTTATGCACCAATCACGGCCCTGCGTGAGATGTTTATTCACCAATCACGGCCCTGCGTGAGATGCGTACGCACCAATCACAGCCCTGTGGGGTGTGCTTTTGAAATTTCCACAAACTGGCCTTTTGTCTGAAGTTTAACATCGTATAGGTTGGAGATTCTTCTACATGATTCATTTCCCAAGACTTCAGTAAAATATTTTTTACCCCTTTCAATGCCAGGTCATGAGTTCTACTCACAGAATTTTATTTAGAAGGTATAAATCATATATTTGAACAAAATGGCACATTCCCTATGCTTTATTCAAATTTAACAGTTTGTGGAGCGAAGTCTCATAGTTGTCCTTAGTTTTTTGTTTTGTTTTTCCTTTGTCTTAAAGGACAAGTCTCTACGTAAGGACACATTTGGCTCTGCTGTTAAATGAGCATTTCCACACTGCCTTTGCTCTGTGTCCTGGGATCTTTGAGCCTCGATTTTACTCACATATGTATTAGGGATAAAACCAGCCTCCTCAGCGTAGTGCAAGAATTCATGATGGGGTGATGGGGGAAAAAAGAATTCATGATGGCAGCGAGAGTCAGCTGTCCATTTGAAACCGAGGCACCGTGGTTTATTGGCACTGTATTAGCACTATGCGTGTGTGTGTGTGTGTGTGTGTGTGTGTGTGTGTGTGTGTGTGTGTCCTATGTAAACCCAAACTATCAGTTGTTCATGAGTGTGCCCAATGTTTTAATTCATTGTTTGTTTGTTTTTCTCTCTCTCCTACTCAGCTTCTGCCGCTGCCTTTGCCTCCGGGTTGGTCACTGAAGATACCACAGAGATGTCTGCCTTCAACCTGTTGCACTTGGTGACAAAGAGCCAGCCTGTGGCCTCAAGAGCCTGTGGGCTCCCCTCAGGTTGCTGATTGTTGTTCTGTTGTAGGGCACCGGGCTGAGTGGGTATTTCTGCTGTAGGAAATGGTACACCAGCATGTTTTACTAAACCTCATCTCTTTTATTTGTACCCTAATTTAAAGATGGAGATTGGTTACAAACCCTCACTCTCCTCAGAGTAACATCCATTTCCATGGCCCTTTCAATACTGGAGACACCACCCAGTTCCTTGCCCAGCACACACTTGTCACTAGTGTTTCCTGGTGTCTTCTTGTTCACCAGTGCTCACCGTACACATCGGCAAGTCAGTGCACACGAGGTAGAACAATCAGCTTGTTAAGGGGATGTTACGCTTCTCACTGTACATGTGGCTGGTCCTTTAGGGTAAAAAGTGAAAATGAGAAACCTTAAATGTGTCCCTTATACTGTAACCAAGAAGGAGTTTCTATTAACAAGAACCAAATAAACAGAAGGATATAGCATGTTTCAAATTGGTTCCGAAATTAGAACCACTGGGGATGGAGAGATGGCTCAGCGGTTAAGAGCACCAACTGCTCTTCCAGAGGTCCTGAGTTCAATTCCCAGCAACCACATGGTGGCTCACAACCATCCTTAATGGGATCTGACGCCCCCTTCTGGTGTGTCTGAAGACAGCTACAGTGTATTCACATATACAAAATAAATAATTCTTAAAACAATAAAAATAAGATAAATTAGAATCACTATACTTTTTTAAAAATGTGATTTTAAGCTCTTAAACCAAAGAAGCATAAAAGTTCGAACTTTCAGTATGTCTAAACCACTAAAGTTAATATTTCAATTTTATTATGAAATTTATAATGGTAGAATGTTTTTTTATTGAGTATGATTGTTAATATTATTTATAGTCCCATTGCTATATATATCTTTATCAATATATTGGGTAGAGAATTTATATTTTAAAAACTTACTAAGTATCAAATACAGCCTTAAGCAGTGGGGATATGATGATAAACAAGGCTCAGTTGATTGACTTTTCAATAAGTAGAAGAGAGAAATAAAACTGTAGAAGGCCCTCTGACCATATGACAGTGTGGCTAGACCAGACACATCTGTGCTTTGGGCGGAGCAGAGTGATCCTAGCTGTGTTCTGTAGGAAGATAAATTCTAGAAGGGAGGTGGTCTCGGGAGCTTAGGAGTTCTCCACGAGGGAGATGGCTGATAACCAAGCGTGCGCAGCGGTTAACTGCATGGCCCAGAGTGGAGATATTTCCAGTACATGAAATAGCACAAGCAAGACATGAAGATAGAGACTAGTGGTGTGTGGCAGGAAATAGGCGGTCTGTGTGGGTAGCAGGGGAAGGCAAGGGCAAGTGGAGGAGGTGAGGAAGGAAATCTAGGCACAGCAGGAAGTGCTGGGAATGATGTGCCGAAGTTGTCATTGGCATTCTATAGATTCAGTAGGCGGAGCATGGGGGAGGGCTGGCGCTGGGTTTTCCTACATAGCTATGATAGGGCTTGAGATGGCAACTTGATTTCAAGTGTCAGAGAAGGCACTTGTGAAAAGTAGAGTTTTACATGGTTGATCTATGACAACTCACAAGCAAATGCAGTGTAATGCACAGAGCCGTGCCCCCAACCCCTTTTGGCATGGTTCTCCCTACCCTGTGCTTCCTGTGCTGGCCCCATGTCATAGAGTAGATGGATTTGAGGCTTTGCAGTGTCATCAAGAGTTGGGAGTCTTGAAGGCAGTGATAAGAGCAGATGGGAAAAGGTAAGGGTAGAGTACAGGGAGAGGCGGGCTGTAGACCTGGCAAGGCTCACCCATTGCATTTTGTCTGCACATGAGGGAAACCTCATTCACTGCAGTCTTTCTACCATACAGCAGTTTTTCATTGCTGTAGACACGAGCAACACCTGGACCACAAACGTACAGCTAAGGTTCATGTCTGTATTTCCCCACTCTGTAAATACCTCTATGGGGAAAAGCACTGCCCATAGTTTCATAGGGCAGGTTTGCTATCCACAGTGGAGGCGCAGAGTTTACACAAGTAACTTACAAAGAGCAGTGTATTCCTTAAAATGTAACAGGCTTGTTAAGTGTTCCATAAGGAAACTGTTGAGTTGAAATACAAATGGCTTTAACTTTTGATAATGAAACATTTCAGAGATAAATTCAACAGACCCGGTAAGGAGCAAACCATTCCAGTGCGGTGCTCGGCAAGCAATTCTGGATCCAGACTGATGGAAATTGGAATTTGGCTTTGTCTCTTACTGTCTGAACATCTTAGTGCCTGTATTTTCAAAAGAAAGAAAATAATAAGTCTTTTCCAAAATGATTACTTTGAGAATTAAATCGATTAGCATATCAAAAAGCATAGGACCCTACCTGGCCCAGCATAAGCTCCATAGATATTTTCTAGGTTCATTACAAAAGCCCATATGTTTATATCCATTTGAATTTATAGTTTCCATGAAAATAGGCTTTTAAAAACATTTAAATGTGTATAAATACATTTTCATTTAACTACTTTTACTTTATTAGGAACCACAAACGCACATTGCTTGAGATATATAACCTATTTCCATCTGTTGCCTCTTTTGAACACTGTTGTTTTGTATGTGTGTGAGTGTGTGAGTGTGAGTGTGTGAGTGTGAGTGTGAGTGTGTGAGTGTGTGTGTGTGTTACCTCTGTGCATCTCTGGCACTCAGGTGACAACTTATGGGTGTGTTGTTTTCTCTTTCTACCACCTGGTTCCTGGGCATTAAACTCAGGTTGCCAGGCTTGGCTGCACATACCGAGCCATCTTGCCAGTCCCCCAAACCTGTGTTTGAAGTGTTTATTCTCTGTGGATGTTGGATGTTGTCTAGCACCAGATGTCAAGTTCCGTAAATATATGTGCCTTCCCTTCTCACCACCCCATATTGACAAAACCCCAGAGAAACCCTTTATCTTTCTTCCCTTGGACTTACAGATGGTTTTAGCTGGCAAATGACTTGGTTAGAATTTCCCTAACTTTCAAGGGTCATTTGTGTTTGAAGCATAATGAGCTTGTTATCATTCTGCTAATAGGATTTTACTCTTTGAGGGGCAGGCATGCTGAAGAAGTTGTTAGATTTAGCGACAGTGATACAAACTATTTGAACTTTCAGATTTAAAAATGTCATTGTGACAATGAGAACCCTAACCTTAATGACTTGGTATAAGGAGGAAAAGAGGGCAAAATGGGAGGCATAGGAAATTGAGATGAAAATTTTATTTCTTGCTTTAAATCCTTGTTCCTTGGCCCAAACCCATTAAGACAGAAATGTCTGTAAATCAAAAAAGATTTCGATTCCTTATCCCCGTTAAACTTGAGTAATAATTCAGTATCAAATAACAAATTAATTTTGAATAATTATTCAACATTGAGTTATACATTGATTTTGAATAATAATTCAATGTGAAATAACTCCAGAGCTAAAAGGAACTGATAATTGAAGCAGGCTTCTAAGACGGATTGTAGCTGGGCTGGCTTGCGTGAGGCTTGTATCTCAGGAGTGATTTCTCACTTTCCAGCTGTGGCTTTTTCAGCTCCTTATTTTTTTAATAACGCATAATTTTAACTTAGAGCTTATTAGGTGCATCTGAGTTATGGCTCACTCATGTTTGTCATTAAAGGTAATTTTTCTCATTCAGCATTTCTTGGTAGTTTCCTACAACAACTTCCTATAACTATTATAAAGCGCTCCAGGACGGGAGCAGAAGGTTGAGCACAGTTCTGTGATTGGCTTGTGTGAGACTTTGGACATGTCTGCGAACCTGCCCAGATTTCATTCTCTTCTTCTTCAGGTGAAGAAGAAAAGTTGGATAATCTGCTCTGTTATGAAACAAATTCTGTGGTATTTCTCCTTCTTAGCTACAGTTTTAATTTTTGGCTTGAGGTGAGCTACATCCCAAATGTCAGTATTAATTATTACTCTAGAATGACAGAAAAGTCTGCTAGGTAGTGCTTGAACACTAGAATCTCTGGTCACTAAAGCAAGATGAAAGGATTCTCCAAAGAGGGATCGTGCAGCAAAATTTGATAAACAGTTTTAATCCTAGAGAAAATTAGGAGTTGTGGTAGCTTAGATCAGCTATCACGGTAGTTCTTAGCCAACTAGAGGAGTCTGTTTAGAAAGGCCCATTCTAGTGATAAGTCATACTTCACACCATGCACACAATGAGCAGCTGAGACTTTGAGGTCACTTCAGCCACGTGTTTAACAAGCCAGCCCATGACTGTTGGGTTGTTTGTGAAGAAGCTATAACGTTCTAGTGAATAAATTGTAGCTCCCAAGGGCACATTCTGAAAATGGGGTTTGAAATACATAGACCATGCTCTGTGTGAGTAGAACTCTATGAACCAGGGGCTTGTGACCCCAGAACATGACACAGCGTCTGGTGGTTAGTAAGTATTTCTTAAACGAATAATAAACATCTGGAAAGTTTATGTGTCCATGAGGTCATAACCATAACAAAGAGTAGGGGCTCATTTAAGATTACTTTATATGGGAATATTAAAAGTGAAGTTTATAGCTTATGTGCCTTTCAAATTTATTTTCAAGAGGCAATTTATTCTCATTTTATTATATTTTTACAATATAGTGAATGTCTTAGATATAGATCACAGTATTTTCAGTTAAATAACAAAAATGACAGCATAAACTCCATATAGATACACACATATATACATATATATGCACATATATTCATATATACACATAAACACATATATACATACACACACATATATACATGTACATATATATACACATACATATATACATAGACACATATATACATAACATATAAATACACACACACATATACACACATATATACATGTACACACACACATATATATACATCCACATAAATACATATGCATACATATATACATATGCACTTATATACAGACACACACATATATACATAAACACATATGTATATATACATATATGCACACATATAAATACACATCCACATATACATACATATATACATATGCACATATAAACACACATATATACATATATACATAAGTATATACACACACATATATACATAGACACACATATATATACACATCCACATAATACACATATGTGTATCATCTAGAATTTCTTTGCCTTTTTCTCTAAAATAATATGAGTTTGTTGATTTATCAACTGTTTGAAGTGCATACATAGATCTTATACTTACTATGAGAATTAAGAACTCTGGCTTATCTATTCACACCTGTGGAGCAAATTAGTATGTTTGTACTTTATTGACTTTAAACAAAGTTCACTACAGATGCACACAACAGCATCTCTATAAAGTAAAAGCACTATTTCTAATTAAAACTGACAATAGTTCATTAGTAGCAACTGGTGTTACATCTACTTTAAAAACAACCAGCCTACCCACTGGAACTAGCACACTCTCTGTGTTAGTGCTGTTAAAATAGTCCTGTTAAAACCCAGACCACTTCCTTGGACCTTTGATACACGCTTCGTCTTCTAGGAAAAAAAACAACCAACCAAGCAAACAAACAGTTTTGTGGACACAATGTGTTTGTAGTTTCACATTTTCTATTGTTCTTGTTCTAAAACTCTTCTGCCCTGTGAGTAGAGTTCAGAGCTTGTTGTCAGACAGAGGGGAAGCCACTATGGCACAGATCAGGATCCAGTGGTCCTTGATTCTCTGTTGGTGTCACTAGTACAGTTCTACCTTGTGTGCTCACCAGTTTTACAAATTCATCTCACCTAGCTTTTTAATTACATTAACATTTTGAAGAATACACACAAACACAGATATGTATGGTGTGTGCATGTGATATGTGTGTGTGTGTGTGCATAAGCATGTGTGTGTGTGTGTGTGTGTGTATGTGTGCACGCAGTTCTACCAGCTTGACGTGGGGTTTGTGTGCATGTGTGTGTGTGTGTGTGTGTGTGTGTGTGTGTGTGTGTGCATGTGAGCATGAAGTTCTACAGGCTTGACCCGGGGCCTCATACATGCTATGTACACTAACAGGCCAGTAGTGGTTTGTTTGTTTGTTTAAAGAGGAATAACTTTAAAAACAGAACAATTTTCAACATAGTTTACAACAGAATTAGAAAGCAGTTGACTGGTTGCTATACCCGCCTTCCAGTAGGTGGTGCTGGCTTTACATTTCTTGCACAACTTGTACTGCAGTGTTAGCATTAAACATATAGGTGCATTGTAAAAATCTGGCAGTATGTTAAGGAATATCCAGTTAAGAACATATGGATTTACAAACCACACTTTCCCTGCCTATACTGTGCTCCAACAGTATGGGTAGAGTGAAACCTTTTTCGTTTTCAATAGGACTTCAACCCCCTTAGCTTGGACGTTTCTTGGAAATGTCTTTCATATGTAGACTTTCTACAAACTAAAAAACAAGTTTTTGTAAATTAACTTATCTTGTACCAAATAGCTGATTTAGGAGTAATTTATAGTTTTATATGCAGCTAAATTTTCTGCAGCAGACCACCCAAGAATTAAAGAAAACTATACATTTTGTTTTGCCATGTTTTGGATTTTTATAGAATCTTGAGATGTTATTAGTTAAACATGTTGAATGTTAAGCATGGATCAGTTTTTGCATGAATTAAATATTTTAGGAAACTAGAAAAATTATATTTTAAATGTTTATTAACGAGTTGATTAATGAGTCGAGTGTTTTTGAAACAAGATTTAGTAGCTTTATAATATAGTAAAACTTCAATTAATACTGAAACTTGATATGTGGTATGTGTTTTAAAAATTATTGGAAGAGAATGCATATTTTGTCAAGGCCAATTTGTCAGAAAATAGCTAGCGCATGTATAAATCCAAGGTGTTGGGCATACACCTTACTAAACTTTGTTAAATGGCAAATAAATTAGGAATTATAAAATCCAAAGCACAGTAGAACAGTCAAGAGAGGCATGAAGAATATCTTAAACACATGTCAGTATTTCTTTTTGAAAATTAAGTATAACAATGACTGTAAGGGATCTATAACATTATTGTCTCCAACAGTTCTACAGGATAAGAAAGTCAGGACAAGATGAATGTGGAGACATTGCATAGACAGTATGTTTCTGTATTCCTACATGCTCACAGTGATGTTCTGGAAAAGACCAGAGAGGAATGTACTAAAGGGATCTCACCCTCAGCTGATGTGCCTGTCAAAGAAGCAGCCAGAGGGAACTGCAGAACACACCTGGTCATACCTGTGAGTTTTCATCATCCCAGTTTAGAGTTTCAACTGAAACATTTTATTCAGCAATCAGATTTTTCATGATTTCTTTTGCTGGATACATTTTAATTTAAAGTTATTTAAATTAGGTTATTGAGATACAGTGACAAAATGATAAATAAGCATATGCAGATATTTTGTGCCTTCAAATTTGAAAGCAACTATTTATTTGGAAATCTTAACATTTGTTAGAAATTCCATAATTTTTGCTTTTATTTGCATTTAATACGCCCACACGTGCATCACTTATTTTAAAATGTTACAAAAGTATTTACTAGGTACTTACTGGATTAATAAATGATATATTTGCACACTTACACATATTAACTTTTATGATAAATACTTCCTTCAACACTACTTATGATGATTATATTCAGCCATGTGATTACAGAGAATAGGATATTATTTTAAGTCAATAGATTATTTGAATTTTAGGCAAGCCAGGAAAATCTACCATTGCAAATTAAATATCTTTACAGTTGTAATTTTATAAGATTTTTTTATTGCCAGAATACATATTATCTCAGGATGACTCATTCCAACTTGATAAATATTTTAATATCACTCATGTGATTTTATATAACTTAACCTCATGTTTCAGAGCCTTTTATTATAGTTTTGGCATTGATGATGAAACAAATTATAAGTTATTCCTTACTGGTTTGGTCTTTGTTACCACTTTGCTTTTGGGCCCCAGAGCTTCTCTTTCTACATTTATTTCATGTTTTCAACTATAAATTAAGAGCTATATAACATTTATTGTTGTTGTTATATCATTATTATTACAATTAGACAGAATTCTCAAGTGTTACATTAGCTGAAAATTTCCCAAACCTTGCTGTATAGAACCTCCATTTCTTGCTATCCAAGAGAAGAAAGTGGAGAAAAGAAACCGGGAACAACAGGTTAAAGCCTGGAGAAGGTGATGGGGTGACCAGGCAAAGTATTTCTTGTTACAGGAAATGTTTGGATCCTGTAAAGTACCAGACAGGCTGAGATATTTGACTGTTTAGTTCACTGCTCCATTCAGACTAGAATCACACCTGTCCCATAATGGGCACCTGTTGCATGTTTGTGGGCCGGATGAATGTCAGTGAACAAGCAACATCATCTTATGCCACAGAAAGATGGCCACTGGGGTGCAAGCTTTATTAACTCTAGGGTGAAAGGAAGTCCTTTATTGACGCTTTCAAGAGTCCGCATAGACACTCTCTGGTGTTTAACTATGGAGGCAGGAGCAGGGTGAGAAGTGTCTTGCTGCTTTCTGCGCCACATGGCAGGATGTCTTCCCAGGACCAGATTTCACACAAGACAATGCAGGGTGTCGAAGGACAAGGTCGTTGTACCTAGTGGGGAGTGGAGCTGGCAGGAGACGACCATGTGCTTAGGGAGCATGCGTTAGCAGTAGGCAGCATAGTAAGGTACCACAGAGCATGCACTGAGGAGAGAGTGTAGTGAATCAGTCAGGGTACATCCTCGAGCTCCTGGCCAATGTCAAATAGGCGTGTGAGCACATCAAGTAACTTCTTTGGGCATTAACTGCTTCTTGAGGGTTTTAGTCTAGAAGCCTGTCAATTTTCAATTTATAATATGAGGAATATTAGTTCTGTTATTTACCCTGTAAATTATCAAATGATACTACATATTACTGTCTTCATTCATAAATTTGAATACTTAGTTTTTTCCATTCTACTATTTTCATTGTGAGGATTCAGCTTTAAAACCACTGTGATGGGCTGGTGAGGTGCCTCAGCTGTTAGAACACTGGCTGCTCTTTCAGAGGACCAGGGTGGGAGTCCCAGCACCCTCGTGGCAGATCCCAACTTTCTGTTAAGTCAGTTCCAGGGGATCCAGCGCTCCCTTCTGGCCTCTGCTGGTTTTACACAAGCATGCTACACAAACATACATTCAGGGGAAACACTCACATCCATGAAATAAAAATAAATAAATCTGGGCTGGAGAGATGGCTCAGCGGTTAAAAACACTGGCTGCTTGCTCTTCCAGAGGTCTTGAATTCAATTCCCAACAACCACATGGTGGCTCACAACCATCTACAGTGGGATCCAATGCCCTCTTCCAGTGTCTGAAGACAGTGACAGTGCACTCATATAAATGAAATAAATTTTTAATAAATAAATAAATATAAATCTTTAAGATAAACATAGTGATAAGAATATATGATAGTTTGGCAGTGTTCTTTCCTCTTTCTAGTGGAGGATTGATAATGTACCACATTTTAAAATGTATAAAAATATAAGAGACTTTATGAGATGGACCTCATGAAGAAAACAGATAGACTCTCCTAACCTGATTTGACTATGGAAACTTCCTTCTTTCACTTTCCAAGAGGAACAACAGGTTAGCATTTCTTTCAGGAGTCAGTGTTTTATAAAATATTCTCTGGCCCAAGCTGGATTAAGCATCCTCATAACCTTACATCTAAAGAACCTTTACGCTAGTCATTCGTTAGTCCTGGTAGAAAGGTTTGAACGTGGACCTCAGGAGAAGTAATAAAGGATGGAGTACTTTCAAAGGAAACATTTTTGCTCCATCATCATTATCATTTTTATCACACTGACTCACATTACTGTATGTTTGAAACTGAGATCTAAGAAACATGGGCATGGGTGACTAGAAGACATCCTTGGAGAAAGGTTTAGGCAGCAGCCACTGAGGTGGAGACTTAAGTCAGTAAATAAGCAAGCCAATTTCAGATCAACATTTGTCTTGCACTGACACAGTATTTGGTACAGGGAATGCAAAGATAGCTAGTAAATGCGCCAGCCCTCTCCTTTGAGCAGCGGTTGAACTCGGTAGCCTTATGGGCCTTTTCTTAAGTTTTCTGTGTGAAAAAGAAAAGTGTTAACTTGTATCCTTTCCTCCAGAATATCTTAGACTCCTCTGGGCTAATCAGTTACCTCTTCATCCTGCTGTAGAAGTTGCAGACTTGATTTTTGTCATCTATTGAGACACAAGTTTGATGTATACCATGAGTTAATTTTGGAAACTTGAAAAAATTCTTTAGTCTTTAGACAACACATTTTCTTTCTATTGAAGTATATTCAAAGTTGTATTTAAATAAAATTTTGCGTGATAATATAAGAGCAGCTTGTTTCAGTGGGTGGCTACCTCTTATCTCTTAAGCAGACTGTGATCCCCAAAGGGGAAACTGAGGAAGGAAAGATGGATAGAGAGGATATGGCCTGTGAGTATGTGCGTGTGCGTGTGCGTGCGTGCGTGTGTGTGTGTGTGTGTGTGTGTGTGTGTGCGCATGCGTGTGTGTGCGTGTGAGGGTGTGTGTGCCTGTGTTTTTGTGTGTGTGCACGTGTGAGAGTGTGTGTGTGTGCTCGCACATGCATACGAATCATTTTGATTTCGTGTAAAATGTAGAACTGAACTGAGCCTGTCTGTTTTTAATTTTTTTTTCTCTATGGGCTATGAAGTTCAAGTGAAGACCCATGCTTAAAAAAAAAAAAAATTAAAACCAGGGAACTTCAGGTTTGTCAGAGTCTCACAAGCAATCAGATAGAATTGACATGAAGTGACTTTCTCTTCCGCTGCTGTCCCTAGATGATGGCAATGCCTCAGAAATTCTTTTTTAGTCAGATGCTTCGCAAGCAAGAAAATGCTTTCAGGATCAAGACATGCCTTAAATATTTCTCTAAACCCTAAACTTCATGGTCTACATTAACACGAACATCATTGCTCCCAGGGTTTGCATTAAGTTGTGAAGGGTTGATAAAGTAGTTTCTAGTTCTCTTGGGCTTTTAAACAGATGCTGATGAAATGATGACTGTATATGGGATACACAATTAAAAGTTTATGATGTACAAGTAATAGACATTTGGAAGATGGCTTCTTTTTTTTTTTTTAAAGATTTATTTATTATTATATGTGAGTACACTGTAGCTGTCTTCAGACACACCAGAAGAGGGCATCAGATCTCATTGCACATTGTTGTGAGCCACCATGTGGTTGATGGGAATTGAACTCAGGACCTCTGGAAGAGCAGTCAGTGAGCTTAACTGCTGAGCCATCTCTCCAGCCCCTATGAAGATGGCTTCTATCTCATGGCCGGTCAATGTTTTTTAATGACTCTTATGTCAGGATGAATGAATCTCTCTGTGGTCTCCTGTCAGGAAAGTCATGCAGCTTCATGAACGAGGCTTTGTTGTTATGGCGAGAACTTCCAGCCATCCTAGTTAGCCTGAGGTACCACAGAGTGGATGCTGGCCTCTCATCGTCCAGGTACACAATAGGAATAGTCCAGTCTGCTCACAATGGGAAAGACAAATCAGTCTCATACTTCCCTCCTTGGCTTTAAAATCACTTCATTTCTCAGATCCCAAGGTGTGCTCTTTTGAATCTGATCCTACACCTTTTCCTGTGTGGAGAATTGGTGGCTTCATAAAACTAGCTGCTATGACTACAAACCTTCCTTCTACATAGTTGTCTGCAGGCTGGATGCTTCCAGCCTTGGCATCTACACATTTAATCCCACCCCGTCTATCAGTCAGCTTCTGAGGTGGAACTTTCTTCCCTATTTGGACATTTCCTGGCACTCTGTAGACATTTGATTTCTATGGATATCTGTGCTTCCTATACTGCAGGGCCAGCTAGACATTGTCAATCTAGACATTATCAATCTGGATGGGAAAGGTTTCGGGTACCAACGCCCTGTGTGTTGACTCCCTTTATGCAGAGCTCTGTACATGCCTTCCCTAAGGACTTGGGTTGTGACTGACGTTTTACCGATCCTGCTTCTGTGTGTGCTTCATAGGAGGCAGGAGCCTTCCTTGATTGTCCCGAACTCCCCAGTGCTCAAGTCTTAACTCACTGCAGAGACTTAAATAGATGACTGCAGAGAGAATGAATCACTATTAAGCTCAGAAGTTTGTATCTTGAAGCATTTCTAGGAGTTGTCGGCAAGTAGTTGGACCACACTGTATTTGCTAATGAAGATGCTACCGTGCAGAGCAAAGGAGCTATCACTGAAGGCTGGCAGAGGTGAAGCCACCTGGGTGCATAGAGTGGTAAGGAAAACGGGCCTCAAATGTCTGTTCACTCTGCCAGTATAGAAACCAGAGGCCAATTTCATCGTTTGGTGCTGTGCCTGTAAAAAACATGGCATTATTTAATTCAAGAAATGCTACGATTCTTTATATTATGTGTTTTTAGGGCTTGGAGTATGGATGAAATTAAACTAAGTTTGATGTAAAATTAAGGCTTTTTTTTTTAAGGCTCAGTTGGGGTATTAATTCTATGCTTTCATTACTTATGGATGTCCCCTGCCATTACCCTACAGGATTACCCTAAAGGGGAAGAGGTGCCCATGCTTTTCAGGGTAAATGCCTTGTTTAAAATGGCCAGAGGGTTTTGTTCTCTATGTTCATGCAATGTTCATCTCCAACAGACCCTCTACTGATACCTTTCACGTGGGGCTTGAGGATGGGAGTGCTGGCCTGGCTTTAGGTAGGCTGGCATTAAGCCAGCAAGCGAGTTAGACACACCGTGTGTCTATAATCCAGCCAGGTGAATACACTCTCAGAGACATGTTGGGTAGGTACAGTCTGAAAGGTGGCCCCTGAGAGTCCTCCTAGAGACAGAAGCTACAGTAATGTTTAGTAATGTAGAAAAGATGGGATTACCATACACGCAGAACAGTCAATTTGGTTGGCCTCAAGACTCACCCTTTGCCCATGTGCAGTGTTTATCCTGCTCCCGCTTGGGCTTTCTGGCTGTGTTCAAGTTACCTGTGTCTGTCACACATGTTTGAGCTGTAGTGTCTTCACCTCCTGCCTTGGCCATCTCCACTATGTGTTTGGAAAGTTCTTGAGACATCCTTACTATCAGCTTCCTTCCCTTCTTCAGGACTCTGTCCAAATATCACTGTAGTGAGAGCCCCCCTACCTACTCCATTGAGACTGCCGTCCTCCATAGCCTGGGGGCCCTGGCCCTGCTCCATCTCTGCCTTTTCACTCTTCTGAACTTAGCACCTTCTAAAAGACCTTTTACTAGACCTTCCTTGCGTTTCCTGTGTTCTGTGTATCTTACCTCTGCCATAACAGGAGCGCAAAGGTACAAGGTCTTATTTTGTTTCTGACTCTGCACTGATCGCATAGAGCAATGCCAGCATATAGCCAGTCCTCAAGACAATGGCGGAAGCCACGAGCAGGGACGGCGAGGGTAAAGCGGTGCTTCACGTATGCTCAGTAGCTGGCTCAGTTTGATGACTTAGGAAAATAAGTAGTCTTGACTCAGCATTCTCAAGGTGAGCAGTGGAACCCTGGTTTGTGAATGCCGGGGCCTAAAGCTGCATCCTGACACCCTGAGTTGCATGTAGTCCCAAGAGTCTGAACTGAGGCTGCCTCCATAAGCAGGAAGCATCTCCCCTCTGTACCGTGCTATTTTCTTCTCTTTACTGAATTGCTAGAGTTGTATAAAAAAGAAGAAAAAGAAACCCAACAGCATGGTGTTGGTGGCACACATTTGCATTTTATTCTAAAAGTCAGCTAGACTTAGTTTTATAATTTCCCACTTACAGATTCTAACACCCCTAAGCCTGAAATAAAATATTTTTTCCAACATCATAGACTAGTCTGAACTCGAACATGGAAGTTCACAGTAAAAATTAACCCATGCCTTAATTTTACGCTGCCAGTCAGTACAGCAGCCACATATTCCTACATTAACTTCACCATCTTAAATCAGAACAAGATCCACATCTCATATTTATTATCTTGGGGAAAATAGTCAATATTTTCATCTTTCCCTAGCTCTAGAACAGAAATTCAAATTCTGATCTTCAGGTTTGGGCTTTATTTGGATTTCCACCCCCCCCCCCCCCGCCTCCCCACACACACTGAAGTATAAAATGCATAGTTCGACAGTACACTCAGCACTTAGGCACAGATTTACTCTATACAGGAAGTGGAAAGTCCTCTCAGTGTTCTGTAGATGTGGTGAGAGGCTTGCACGGGCTTGCCGCTGATGGTAAAGGACGTAGGAGCAGCAGGCATGGGCTAAGGGCAGACATTGTTGGGGGCTGGAGAAATGGCTCAGTGGTTAAGAGCACTGATTGCCGGGCAGTGGTGGCACATGCCTTTAATCCCAGCACTTAGGCACTTGGGAGGCAGAGGCAGGCGGATTTCTGAGTTTGAGGCCATCCTGATCTACAGAGTGAGTTCCAGGACAGCCAGGGCTACATAGAGAAACTCTGTCTTGAAATCACCTCCCCCACCACCAAAAAAAAAAAAAAAAGGCACTAACTGCTCTTCCAGAGGTCCTGAGTTCAATTCCCAGCAATCACATGGTGGCTCACAACCGTCTGTAATGGGATCTGATGCCCTCTTCTGGTATGTCTGAAGACAGCTATAGTGTACTCACATAAATATATATATATTAAAGAATCACATAAGGGTGGACACTGTTACTCTCTCATGTCCTGCCAGCTTCCTCTGCTTGTCTTAACTCCTTACTGCAGGATTTTTAATTTTTTTAGTTGAAATTTACTGCATAATTTGAGAAGAGAGTTGTTACCTGATTTTCTTAATCACAGAAATAGGAATATGGTCCAATAACTGTGTGTTTGAGTTGCTTACCAATACTGTGAGCCTAGTTTCTGTGTGTAAAATTCACGTATACATCTTAAAGCGTGCATGGTGCAGAGCAGAACTTAATCATAGTACTGTCTCTTCCCTTACTTCCTATTTTCTTCATTTTTTCCTAAATATTTATTTATTTATTATATGTAAGTACACTGTAGCTGTCTTCAGACATACCAGAAGAGTGTGTCAGATCTCATTACAGATGGTTGTGAGCCACCATGTGGTTGCTGGGAATTGAACTCAGGACCTCCAGAAGAGTAGTCAGTGCTCTTAACTGCTGAGCCATCTCTCCAGCCCCCTTTCTTCATTTTTTTTAAGGTAACTTGCTAGAAAAAATGCTTTTCTGAGGGTCTGATAGCAATAATTACCAGTAGAACACTGGTGCACACAGAACCATCTAAGCTGCTACCTTTTCAACTGGATTTTAACTTCAGAATCCTCTGGGATTTTGTACGCAGGGGCTGCTAAATCCCAGCGTTGTCAGGGACAGATATGATGAAACACTCATCTATGGTCACAGTTTGAAGCAGGCAGAACCAGAATGTAGACTCTGTTTTAGAAGTGTGTGAAGTGTGTGTGTGTGTGTGTGTGAGTGTGTGTGTGTGTGTGTGTGTGTGTGTGTGTGTGTGTGTGTGTGTGTTGGGGGTGACAAAGCCTTGCTGTGTGAATGACAGGTGTGCCTCTTTTGCATCTGGGTAGCTACTGGAGTTTCAATGCAACTCTTCCCTTCAACAGCAACATGGAAGATGTCTTGGTATAAAGAAAAAGGGCATATTTCTGTATTTAAATCCATCTGGGTTGGGTTTAGGATAGATCTGACCCATGTAACAATTACACTATAGGGAATGGGTTATGATTCGATATACAAGGGGTAATATCATTCCTCTAGATGTACTGTGTTGCATCTGTGTGCACGTGCACCAACTTGTGCCTTCAAAGTGTGCTGTTAAACATTTCAAGAAAGGGATACCTCTCTCTCCGACATACTTCTAGGCCAATTTAGAAGTCATTGAACAGATGTCGTATAACACTAATGTTAAATTACCCTGTGTAATGAGAAAATTACGGTACCTAAGTGAAGATAGTAAAGGGAAACCAGACACCCAATGAATAACGCTCAGATTTCAAAATGAAATGATGCCCTCAGAATCAACAGTGGCACCATGTGCCTTTAGCACAGCCAGCCTGGTAGGGCAGAGACAGACAGGAAGCTTCTCTCTGTACATGCCAGTGTTGGTTATGCTAGCAGAATTAATGTATCAACCCAGCTTTCCATTGTGCAGGAAATCTATTATTGCTATTGAACAGTATGGCGAGACTTTTATTAAGATCTGACCAACTTCTCATTGAGTTGTTTAATAAGAAAATCACAGTAACTGTTTCCAATATTCATGTCCTTCCTTTTGCTATTAGGTATACTTTCAATGTCTAATTATTTGGTGAACATAGTATGACCAAAGAATAAAAACGTGTATGAAGTTTGACCACTTTGTCTAATTGCCAGCCTTTCTCAGAGACTAAACCTCGCTTACAGTTATGAAACAACATTTATATTTAAGGTGGAGAAGCCAGGATGCAGGAAAATTTCACTAACTTGGAAGATGACCTTTAAGTGCACCAAAACCAAATAATTTGTAGGCTGTGACGCAGGGCACATTCCTCCAAAATTTGTGTGAATACTGCTTTCGTGGTTCTTGAAAGACAAACAAAGGAAGCTGGGGCGAAAGCTTTCCCCTTCCACACATGATGGGGACTAACAAAGGACTACAGCGGGTCCCTTTCAGAGTTCACCATTGAAATGGGGTCTCCGTAGCACAGCTAATGACATGGGCTCGTAGCGGAAAACAATCTGTTTTTAAGAATTTTTAGATCAAAAGTAATTTCTAATCTATGAAATAAGGACTCTTCAATACCCTCCATTCACCAGTAAGGCTTTTATGTTTGTGTTATTTACTTCAATCAGATGTTTTCAATTTTACCTCCCCCCCTCTACAAATAC
Source organism: Montemys delectorum (assembly GCA_019843815.1). NCBI lineage: Eukaryota > Metazoa > Chordata > Mammalia > Rodentia > Muridae > Montemys > Montemys delectorum. The sequence continues at coordinate 25,053 of JADRCD010228136.1, read as the reverse complement.
ATGACAGGGGGTTCATCAATACTGACCAACAGTCTTATTCTTTTCCTTAAGAAAAGAGATTTTTTTTTATTTTTGAGAGAGAGAGAGAGAGAGAGAGAGAGAGAGAGAGAGAGAGAGAGAGAGAGAGAGAGAGAGAAAGAGAGAGAGAGAGAGAGAGAGAGAGAGAGAGAGAAAGAGAGAGAGAGAGAGAGAGAGAGAGAGAAAGAATGAAAAAGAGAGAGAATGAAAAGAGAGACATCTTTGCCTCAGCGATTGGCAAGCATCTGCGCTCGCGAAGCCTCTTTTTAATGAACACTCCTTAGTAAAACGACTAAAGGTAAAAAATCAGAAAAGCATCCAATGTTAGGGAACTGCAACCCAATACCATGTAATTTAAACCTGCGGTTGCTTCTCTTGTACCAAATGACATACAGATGGGTGGCTGAGCTCTCGCAATGCTGGGAACACAATTGGCCTTTTTATATGAATGAACGTACATTAGCCCAAAATATTCTCGACATATTTGCTTAATTCTGATTGTTCAGGTCTGAATTATCAACCCCTTTGGAACCAATAATTTTAACCATGATAATTTGTCAGATTAAGTTTCTGATTAATGAACTTTGTGACAAAATTAGCAGGCACCCTCCTGTCAAATAAATAAAAGCAAAATGAATTTTAAGAAGTCTGTGAGGGAGGTAAAGAGGAACTCACCCAACTCAGGGTGCCTGTTGTTTGAGAAAGAGGCCTTCTTCATCCAAGCTGAACAGGCAACTATTGGGAGACATTTCTGGCTATGCCCTGGACAGCAGGAAGCAGAGTTTCTCCCACCAGGATGAGCCTAGTGTTAACTGTGGTTTAGCTAGGTGGAAGGCCCTCAGGGCTATTGCTGATGTGCCAGTTGTTCCTGGGTCTCTTTCTAGACCAACAAAGGACGGAGAGGTTGGTAGAGGTCAGTGTGACTCTTGCTGGCCTGGCCAGAGTTATCTTCTGTTGGCTTTGGTTTGCTCTTTCCCTGGCTGCCTGGTGGAGAATCAGCCTTCTGTCTAGGTGGCCCCTGTTCTTGAAGCAGATAGTCCTTCGGTCCCACAATCAGGATAGCTGGCTAGTTAATTCTTGCTGAGTTTAACTTCAGTCATCTCATATTCTGTGTTAGGTGCCTTAAATATAAACAGGGGGAAAGGTTTCCACTGCCAAATCAGGAAAAGTTGAATTTCATATTCAGGATACCAAGGCTAACTTCAAGACGTGGTAGGGAATCTTTGTGCTGAGGGCTATCTGCAAGCAGCTTTCCTACTATGATGGATGGCCAGGGAAAGGCCTGTTACTGCAGTGAGTAATGGCTCTCCTGTCTCAGTCATGGCTCTTCTCAGTCACTTGCTCAGGTAAAATAATAATGTACATAAACAGGCGCTGTCTGAACATTTCACTGCAGTCTTCGTATATTGAAATACAACTACCCTCGATGTCAGTAACATTAGAATCATTTCAGCATTCAGATACCCCTGATCAGGGGATCCTCCCAGCTGAACTGTCCCAGCCAGGACAGCACACTCCCTGAAGTAAAATCACACTCAGCTTCCATGTCTCTGTGTCTTTTTCTTCCTGCCTTTCTTTGTCTCTCTGTCTCTGTCTGTCTCTGACTCTTTCTCTTCCTGGAATTCTTGAATCTCACTTTGGGATTCAAGGTATCAGGTGGCATAAAGGATGTGCCACAGCCCTGTAAACAAATGCCCAGTGAGTTTCTAGCATTAGGTGCTACAAGCCTTGACTGTGCCGTTGTTGCTGCTCCAGAGGAACCAGTTGGCTCTTTTAAGTGCATTCTGTTTGAGCTTGGAGACCAGCTGCCACTCAGGTAAGGTTTTGTAGTCTGTTAGGGACTCTGGTCATTGACAAGTGGCTATAGAGGCTGTGCCGTGGCGGCCAGCCAAAGCAAGTATTTAGGATTCAGGCTAAAATGGCTCTTTCTCCCATATCCTCTCTTTCCAGGGTCATGTAGGGATAAAAAGAACTATAAGGTGGTCTTTTCCCAGCAGGAACTGAGGAAGCGGCTGACACCCCTACAGTACCATGTCACTCAGGAGAAAGGAACGGAAAGGTAATGTGTGCTGTAATAAAAGCAAGCAAGCAGGCAGGCAGGCAGGGAAGCAAGCAGGAGGGCAGGCAGGCGGGCAGACAAGCACTACTTTCTCCCCCTCCTTGAAGTCTTCTTTCCTGTTGATTATTTTAAAGAAGCCATACCTACTGGTAAGGCCTGCAATGACTGTCTTTGAAAAGGCTGGAGATGGCACTGTTTAGGTTAAGGCTGAGTTTTGTTTCTGTTTTCTTCCAGTCAGCGAACGTGCTATCTATATAAAGCCATGGGGCTTTTGCTAAGGGCCTGTTTTTAGTTTACAGCGAAATGTGTGGAAGCAATAGCGATTTGGGTATTTTTTCCTTTCTTTCTTTCTTTTTTTTTTTTTTTGGACGACATCACAGCAAGGAAAACTGTGAGGGACGTGGCACTACGCCAGGAGGCTGGCATTTTGAAGGTGGCTATTGTAAAGCATAGACGTTTTGGCTGCAAAAAGAAGGTAGCATAATTTAGTTCCTTTCCACCCCACTCCGATTTCTTTTTGAAGCACATGTGGAGAAAGTATTTATTGGCTCATTTGTGGTTGGAATGTCAAAAATTTTCAATAACTGCCCTTGCATGGCTTTGGTCCTTGGAAGTTTGCCCTACATCCTGGAAGAGGGAAAAAAAGTTTGTTCACTTCCAAGACTGTTTTTAGTGAATAAAATAAAATCTCTCTCAGCTGATTCCAGCTAAAAAGTAACTTGCCAAGGCCCAATGATTTTGTTGTCTAATTTATACCACGGAGCTTGGCATGCGGCTGTAAATGTTACCTCTGATCCAGATTTATTAATGATGTAACTTTGTGTTTCCATTCATGAACTGAAAGAGCTCTTTCCCACACAGGGGATCCTTGCTAATAGACACCACACTCTCCCTGTCACACAACCCACTGTTTACGGAGTTTAGTAAATGTTGAAGCTCTGACAAAGTGTGCCTTCCTTGTACCGGTGGTGGGGCTAGATCACAGCATACAGGACTTCTGCCCGCCAATGTTGTGTGCATGCCTGGCAAAATGATTTAATGCACACAAACAACCAGAGATTAGGTCATTCTTAAAAATTCTGTTTATAAAAAAATTGGACCTCGTAAAGAGGACGAAACGATAATAAAAACAAGCTGCGGAGCACATAGACTTTTTGTTGGGCTACACAGCTGATTTGTATTAACCGAGTGACCTCCTTGCCTTTAAGATTGTTAACTTAGAAAAATATTCCCTTAAAGCTGCAATATTCCTTTTCAAACCAAAAAAAAAAAAAAAAAGACTCCTTCCACTCGAAGACTTGGAACCTGCTACATTTTCTGGTCCCCTCTCACATAGTGTGGGGCAGTAGAAATCTCAGGTAATAATGTCCTTCATGTGACTCAAACAGTGGACTTCTTTTTTTTTTAAGATTTATTTATTTATTATATGTAAATACACTGTAGCTGTCTTCAGACACACCAGAAGAGGGCATCAGATCTCATTATGGTTGTGAGCCACCATGTGGTTGCTGGGATTTGAACTCAGGACCTTTGGAAGAGCAATCAGTGCTCTTACCCGCTGAGCCATCTCTCCAGCCCCCCCCCCCTTTTTTTTTAATTTGAAAAATATTCTAAGTATTACTTAGGAGGATGGCTTGATATTTTTACTTAACCTGTACTAATTTGGAGTAGTTATATGCACATTTTATACACACACACACACACACACACACATATATATATATATGTATGTATGTATGTATGTATGTATAGTATATCACTGTTGTTCAAGTTTCCATGTTTCCATATGTCTGGTCTGTTCTCATTTTAGGGCCAGGGTAAAGCCCTGGAAAGCTTTACCAGAGAAATGCACTTTAAAGTAGTGTGTTCTATAAGAAGGAATAATAGCTTTGTTGACATTTTTGACGATATGTTTATTGTTTATCAGTGCCTTTGAAGGAGAATACACACATCACAAAGATCCTGGAATATATAAATGTGTCGTCTGTGGAACTCCGCTGTTCAAGTAAGTGTCCTGAAAGCCGATAGGTTTGGCTGGGTCACATGACAGCACCCTTCTTGCGGCTCAGTCACCTGTGAATCTTTCCTCTGCTGGATTTGATTCTATCCTTTTATATGTTTGTCCACTCCCTGAAAGCGACAAGGATTACAGACTTTCTTGGCTAAGTTCTAGCATGACAGACTGGCTAATTTTGTACAGACATTTAAAACAGCCAGCATTAACTTTGTTCTGCTTCAGTAACCATTGTCCTTAGCAGAGGTTCGAAGAAAATCTTGGTAAACAGAGATAGGCTTATGTATTTACTGATTTGTCTACCTTCAAGTGATGGCCCCATTGATGGGCCATTTTGCAAGTCATTCATGCACATACTTCAAGATAAAATACACCCAGGGAGAAGTCTATAATTCTACAATGAAGGGACATTCCCACAGTAAACATAAGGTAACAATATCTGAGGTTAACATTATTTTGACATTGGCCTAAAATCCTCTTTTTAAAAAGATCCCAGCAGTTCACAATAATGCAGGCACCACATAGACTTTTTGACTAAGACAGATAATTCTTGGTCTGGATAGGATAATCTTATCAAGTGAGGACAATCTTTACCAAAGACGCTTTGTCTGGGTGCATAAAATCTCAGGATCCCTCTGTATGTCCCTTAGAATCGATGCCCTGGGGGAATGAAAGCAGAAACCTTACTTAGGAGTGATCATCCTTTATCTGAGACAGGATTAGGAAGGTTCAGAGAATAAATAGCAAAAGAAGAATGTAAAACTCACTTTAGTTTGCCTTGTGTTTCTCCTTTAAGATACTAGCATTTACAGATATTTCTGAAATAACAGGAAAATGGTAGTTTCCTTGAAAATTTTTAAGAGTTCCAACTTTTCCCCAATGACATAAAGCTTTTTGCATGTTCCTGTTGGTTGACAATCTGTTCCGAATTCTTACTCTTTTTTTCTTCCATGTTAAAAAACCGACCCTTCAAATTGTCACCCATTCCCTGTCAGAAAACACACATCCTCATATTTCAACACCCTTAGCTTATGTCATAATAGTTGACATAACACTTAAGACAGCTGCTGAGCCATGCTAAACTGGTTAATACCCCAACCGGTCAAAGCTGCCCACATCCCTTGGCGTTTTTGTTTGAGATGCCCCACCTCTTTCCCAATCGTGAGATTTCACTGAAGGACTGGCTGAAGGAAAACTTACTGTTTTAAATAAGAAACAGAGCCAACTGTGAATGGAGAATTTAACCCTTGTGAGCGTTTGAATCACAAACCCTGAAAGTGAGACTCTTTCTCTAACACGAATGCTTGCAGGAGTCACATTCACCTTCGAGGTGACCTTCCTGGTGACACTCTCGGTGACCCTGTGACATTCCCCCTAGTGTTCCTGTCAGTTTCCATTTTCTAAACTTCTGAGAGATGGGATTTAATTTTTCACTCATACTTTTGCTGTTTTTGTCATTCACTCTCTCTTGATTTCTCATCTACTTTGGGAAAAGGACCCCTGCTCCTCCTGCTGGAGATGGATTACTCTTTTGGCTTTGTACGGTTGTCTTCATGTTCAAAATGTGCACCTGGATGCCCACGGAAATGCAGGGGCCACAGGGCATGCACGGTTTTGAGAGACTCAGGTTTTCCGTCCTCTCTTTGTGCATGCTTGGCCGAAACTGTGCACCTGGGGTGTGTGTGTGTGTGTCAGTGGTCAGCTGCTCCTTCCATATAATCTCTCCTGTGGTTGTTTTCCTCTCTCTTCTCGTGGGGTGGCATGCCTTTCATCTCTCCCAAATATTGCTGGAGTTTATTGTCTCTAGTTACACTCTTCAGGCTCAAGCCAAGTGATAGTTCAAGGATGTATTAATTTTGAAGACAAGCTCCCCAAAAGGGAAAAAAAACCAAAAACCAAAAACAAGAACTAGAGGTGGAAAACATTGAGATAGTAAGCGTTGTGGGCTCCTACCATGGGTCAACCAACCTCCCTTCCTGTCTGTGCACATGCCTTTCTGTGTATCTGCTTTCCACCCAGGGATTTAAATGGGTAGCCATGAGAGCACACATCAGTGAGTTTATTCAAATAATAGGAAATGAAAGATTGGGGGTGGTCATAGTTATTTTTTGGGGAAAAACAAGTCTAATTTGATTGATAGATATATTGGTGAAAACTGGGTTTGCAAATAAGTACATGTGATTGATTTTTCCACTTCTGAATGTAGGAAATATGTAGGTCTGAGGTTTAGACAGAGGCATTTAAGCAGGTATACAGAATATGAAACAAGTGGAAATTCCTGTTTTGCAGTTATTTCTGATAAGTTTTTTTTAAAGATACAAGGGGAAAAGTTATCAATCAGCAGGTTCAGGGTTAGAATCCACATAGGTGTTTGAACAAGAAAGTTTGAAGTATTTAAAATTATAAGAGAGTTAGGATAGAGAGGGGTTTACTAGTAAGACGTGAAAGGAAGTTAGAAAGAATACAGATGCAGCAGGAGTGGTCATGTGTACACATTGTAAGGGTGGTTGTGTGCACACACACAGCAGGGATGGTCATATGTACACACACAGCAGTGATGGCCATGTGCACACACACACAGCAGGGATGGTCATATGTACACACACAGCAGGGATGGTCATATGTACAGACATAGCAGGGATGGTAGTCATGGTCTCTAGGGCAGAGACAGAAAAATCCTCCTCCTCCTCCTCGTCTTCCTCCTTCTCCTCCTCCTCATCCTCCTCCTTTTCCTCCTCCTCCTCTTCCTCCTCCTCAGTCCTGCTCCTATTCTTTCTTTGGGGTAGAGAAGGAGTTGTGTTTGCAGCCTCTGTGTGCCACGGAGCTTATGGCTGTGCCCCAGTGCTGTAATGTACTGGACATTTGCTCTTTGGAATTTACTGGAAAACTATTCTTTTCAGTATTGGGGAAAGCTGTTGGCAGAAAGGGGGCAACTGACTGCACAATCACCCAAGAGGAGTGTCAGGGAAGCTTCTGGCCTCTCAGTACTGCTGCTCACAGCACACTGCACACAGTTGGCACTGTGGGAGCTGGGCGCCCCAGAAAGTACTCTTTCTGAAACAGCTGAGCTCTTGGAACTTGAGTTTGCTGGAGAGACTTGTGTAGGAGAAGCTGTTTCCTCTACTGGAATCAGGTAGTGGAGAAGCTCTGACTACTGAAGGAGCTTGGAACAGCTATATCCAAGGCAGGAGCCTGGCACTGGATTCACTGCGCATGTCGAAAGCGCTGGAAAGGAGTTACAAGTCCTGGGACAGAAGGAGCTCACAGTGCTCCAGTAAAGGAGCCATCTTCCTCCTGCACCTTCTACTGGCTAACGAGAGGTGTCTAGCTCTTCGTTGCCATGCATGCCAGACTAGGTGGCCCATAAGTTTCTGAACTCTCCTGTCTCTGTCTCCTTTTTCTCAGGAGCACAGACATTTCACACTTGCACTGGGCATCTGGCTCTCACATGGGTCCTGGGAATCTGACCCCTAGGTCCTCACACTTGTGTAGCACTGTACCTACTGAGATTTCCTCCCACCCCCACCATAACCTTCTTTTACTTGACTGACACACAGACATTACAGTCCCTCACGAAAAGACCTACTTAATCGCTCCCGTTTCATTTCTAAACTTGTAAACTCTTTCTTTCTTTCATCAACACGCTGCTCCTTCACAGATTCCCAGACATGAGAACCTCACTCACAGCCTTCTTACAAACCAAACGTGTCATCTACCCCACGGGCCACCGTTCTTTCACACTCACAGAGTTTACCAAGCTAGCTTATCTCTCTTATGGTACTCCCGCCTTTTGGTTAGTAAATTTACTGATGGAAGCAAGAATGCTCTCACCTCTAGTTTTTTGAATGTCTAAAATTTTGTAAATTTATTCCACATCAGATAAACCAGAGAGAGACTTGGTAAAATAGTTCCTTTCAGAAAATACTTTTGACTGTTTATATTGTGCTATGGCTGACACATTGCCATGTGTTATGGAACAAATAAAATCATGTTACAAAATGTTTTTTCCCCAAGCTATGGTTTGTATGTAGCTATGTATGTAGGTTTGAAGCTATGGTTTGGTTGGCACAATAGGAGAAAATGACAGACAGTTATAAGCATCACAATGCTCCTGGATGAAATGCATTCATATATGGTTAGAGGATATGGCTGTGTCAAGTTGGCAAGGGTTCATGGGACTGAGGGCACAGTTTACTAGGTGGGAGTAAGGAGGAGGAGGTGGAGGGGAGGAGGATGAAGAGTGGGGAAGGGAGGGGAAATGGGAAAGAGAAAAGGAGCAAGCTTGGCTTTTCCTGTTGGAGGATCCTGACAGATTATCTTGTGAAAAGAGAAATTAGCGATAAGATCAAAGGTGTATCTCTCGAGACAATGGAAGACTGGTCCAATAGGAATGGAGAGATGGGTTGTGTTGAGAACAATGGGAGATGCAGCTGGAACATTGTAGGACATTAGTGAAGAGAAGGCTTTAACCTACTCTCATCCTATAATCCCCAGCATCCATCAGATTCTTCCTTTGTTCCTTCTGTAGTAAACATAGTCCTTGCATCTGTGTTCCTTAGCATGTTCCTCTCATCACTGTAGTTTCTACTTAGTTCTGGATTATTTATGTTTGTGTACATGTACATGTGTGTGTGTCTGCATGTGTGTATTTATGTGTACATGTATGTGTATGTGTGTATGTGAGTATGTGTGCATGTGTATGTATGTATATATATGTGTGTGTACAAGTATGTGTATGTCTGTACATGTGTGCATATGTGTGCATGTATATGTGTGCATGTATGTGTGTACATGTGCATGTATATATGTGCATGTTTATGCGTATGCATGTATGTATGTGTATATGTGTGTATGCATGTGCATATGTGTGTATATATGTGTGCATGTGTGTGAGTATGTATGTGCGTGAGTGTGTGTGAATGTGTACGCCTTCTACTAAGTGAATTTCACAGTGGAAAGAACATGCCCTAGTGATATTTTTCTCTTGGCTCCAGGCATGTAATAATCAATTACTTGTGATCACATTCATGTCTCATTACAGGCGTGCAGATTTTGGAGAGGATTTGGGGAAAGAACCTGCATGAGGAATGTGGGACGTTAGTCATAATAATGCATAAAATGGATTTCTGGGAGTAAAATAAGGGATATAGGCTTGTAATAGAGTCATTGGGAAGTCATGGCAGGGCTAGCTGATAAACCGCACTATTATATCTATGTGGAGTCATCTTGTCTGTGACTCTGAAGACCCATGCCGAATATCCACTACTTTGTGAATAGTAACCCTCCATGGAATAGCTCATTTTGTAAAATAGGTTCATTAGTAAGAACAACATTACTATTAAATGATAGCTAATGCTTATATAACAATTGTCATATGTCTAGCATGGCCCTAAGTCCTGCATATAAAAATCATGTAGTCTCTACAGCTACACATTTCATATAAAAGAACCAAGTGAGGAAAATCTCTGAGAATCACAGTTAGCATGTGAGTGTATGTTAAACAGTAATGCTCAATTTAAGAGGAGTTCTATGGTCTGATGTTTTCTATTTTATTCTGGCCAACCAGGCATGGCTATTTCAGTCAACATCACTAGAACTAAAGGAACACATTCATGTCTCAGTTCTCTGTGGTCTACTTGTTTCGGTACGTGCAGACTTGAGTAGAAAACTGGAGATCATTTCTGTTCTGGAAAAGGCTAGCTCTGTTGTGGCTGATTGCTAGAATGACTCAGCTCAAAAGACACTTGGAGCCATCCCAGTAAGACGTAAGAAGCCAGGAAGCATCAGCCCCTAGGAGCAGAACAGGATTTATGGGTAGAACTGCAGCAATTGAAGCACATGATTTCCACCTATTGATTTCTGGTCTAATTTTTATCTCAAGTAGCTATATGACATGTTTATCACTTCTCTCAAAATTTCCTGCTGTATTTTTGAGAAGACTGATGTCAACGGAAAGGAGCAATTCCAAACATCATCTCTGTATCCCCTGTCTTCATAGAGTCACCACACAGGGACTGACCAAAAGCAGCTTACAGGATATGCAGAACGCCAGCCCAGATCTGTGAACTCAAGATATGTTCTCTGTAAACTGGGAAAAGCAAAACCAAAACAGGATTAAAAACTAAATGTACAAACACATCTAGTGTATGCTGGTCACTAAAATAATGCTAAATGTAAGTGGCTTGACCAAGTTTAGGGACATACACTATTACAACAGTCTACAAAGGACTGCGAAATGTGACCATGCAGAGCTCATCCAGGTGAGTCTGTCAACAGTAGATGCTGGTGTGACTGAGTGACTGCTTCAGGCCTGTGCTGTGCCATTCAAGTTGAACTCAGCTACAGAGCTGTGCACATGAGCTGTAGTTCAGGCAAGCATCCCCTCCCCCATACTGCAGAGCTGTGTGCACACTGTATTTCACGTGACCCCCCCCCATACTATTTTATTCTAGACCACCAGAAAATTAGAGCTGTTTTTCAGCTATTTGAGAACATAAGCTCTTTTATTAAGAGAATTCCAGTCCCATGCCATACACAGCTTACTCACCTCTGAGGCTCCCCGCATGTTCTTCTGTCCAGCACTATAGGAAACTTTCAACATGAACCTTTGCCATCGGACACAACAGCGTACCGGTGTTGCAGGGAGGATGGGGTGAGTGGGAAGATGGAATTGCCTTGTTCTCTATGAGATCTTGCTTCCTCGACACTGTTAGCACCAACTTCTGCAGCCACGGTAGAATCTGGGGGCAACGTGAACTTATCTTCAAGATTTACCTCTTCATGGGATTCTGCTAGAAATGATTCTATTTCCAGAAAAGTGCTAATCATTCCTGAAGTGCGTTCAACTTTGACGTTTCAGGAATTACCTCACCCACTGCCATAATCTAAATCCTGTAAAGCTCTGCGGTGTAGTGGTGTAGTGAGACTACTGAGATGAGGCAGTTTCTGAGGGGCAGCCTTCCATAAACTCTTGTTTAACAGAACAGGCCCATATGTTTTTTGAAGAGGTTATAGACTTGCTTTCCTGAATCCCTCTGCTCCTCCTTGTCTCCTCACACAGTGCCCTGCAGGAGCGGTGTTTGTAGTAGGAGTTATTTATATCTTAGCTTCATTGGAAAGCTTAGGATAAGATCACAGATGAGCTGGGAGAAAAATGACTTTCTTGGGCTTTTGGGAAGGAGAGGGAGGAAAAGCCACCACTGATATGATGCCTCAAGTCCATTTCAGGCAGGGAGAGCATAGCATTCAGGAGGTGGAGAAAAACTGTGCTTTACGAAACTATAGCAAGCCATAATTGAAGGTATGGTGACATAAACATTAGTATAGTTTTCTTTTTAGAAGTTATATGCATAGATGTACAAAAAGGACTTGAAACAACAGTACACTTGACACACGAAGGTATTGTACTGTGGGGTGTTGCGTGGGCGGGTATGTGCATGGGCGAGTGCAAGTGCAGGCAGAAAGGGAGATTCGGGAAAGCCATTTTGCCTTGTATTAACAAAATCATAATATCAATTTACACATATAGGTAGGAGGGGCTTTTACATCAGCCAACTACAGTGCTCAGGATAAACTGGGGAAACAATGCAAACGCAGGGTTATTTTGGATAAGCAGACACCAGACAGCTAATACTTCCGACTCTGCTTCAGGGACTTTGAAGTCAGACAGTTTATGAAAACATGGTACAGGTTCAAGCATGTACTTGTGAAGCTATCCCCAAAGCTACTGTTCTTGAAATGAGAAGTTCTATTTTCTTTTTTTAACACAATTATCAGAAAGTAGGTAGCAAGAACTGCAGAAAGTTTTATCCAGGTACATGTCTCGGTGATTTCTACATGGGTGAGTGACCAGTGAGATGACTCGGTCCTGGAAGGTCCTGACCAGCACCCGCTGGACTCAGCCTGGTGTTGTCCCAACACAGATCGGCTGCAAAGCCACTAACAAGTTAAGGAAATGACCCTCTTGTCTTACCTGTGAAATGGTTGGACAGCAACAGTTTCTTTTTCTTTTCTCTAACAGCATTATGGGTCAAATGCAGGAATTATAGAGACATGCTGTTAAATGTAAAGCGTGGTTTGTAAAACCATAACTTCAACTCGATATGGCAAGCTGTAAGCAGCAGGCAAATCTAAAGTTCTCAAAATGAAGTCATTCAGTTAGATTTTTATTCCATTATCAATTCTAAAACTGCATGTTTTCTTCTAGTGGAGTCCTGAGTTATTGAATGTGTGTTGTTGATGTGAATGCAGTCATGTCAGGAACTCAATAGCCTCAGACCCGTGGGAAAGTGGCAGAGCCTCCCCTGGTGTAGCTTAGGGAAATAGTTAATTCTTTCTTCCTGGTCCAAGTGTGGATGTTGATAGTGTGTGTCACAAAACCCACCTAGATGGTTCTAAAGACCCCTAGAGACTGCTCCTACCCAGATTAGCTAACCCGGTTTCCTTGATCACGCTGTACACCACAACCCTTGCTTCCTTGTGTATCTGTGTATGATGATTCCATTTCCTTGTGTGTGTGTGTGTGTGTGTGTGTGTGTGTGTGTGTGTGTGTGTGTGATAACTCTGCTTTTTGCTCAGCTGTATGCAGGAGCCTTGCCTCTCTGTTCATTCAACTCTGTATAGTAAACACACTGAGCTTCTAGGTGCAGAGGTTTCTCCATCTAAGAGCCCAGACCTCTAGATTGCAGTTTTTTGTGTAGCTGTGTCCCCCTGACCCCTTTCCCTCCTCCTGCTGTCACAATTAGGTCAGCAGGTCTGTGCAATGACTTGGTGTTGCATGGTATAGTATTTGACCCAAAGATTCAGCTCATTCAAAATACTTTGTCTCTTATGAGAGATTAAAAAACTATTTTAGTGTTGATTCTAAATTTCTTGAGTAGTGTAATTAAATAAATAACTATACAAGGCTTCGGTCATTCCTAAGTCTCTCTTCCTGACAAGTCTGTCAACTTCTTTTTTTTTTTCCCCCGAGACAGGGTTTCTCTGTGTAGCCCTGGCTGTCCTGGAACTCACTCTGTAGACCAGGTTGGCCTCGAACTCAGAAATCCACCTGCCTCTGCCTCTTGAGAGTAGGCTATGACCTAGGAGCTTTGTAATTCCTGTGTCTGCAGGTGAAGGGCATTGGCGTTTTGCATATTTAATTAGGCAACTGTTCAGAGGATAGACATGTAGGTTCTTGGTTTCAAATTCTTGGTTGCAAACATTCTTGGTTATTCTCTCTTATCATGTTTCCCAAAGTGATTCTTTGAAAGGTAGGTTGCACAGAATTTGTCTTTAGTAGATGCTTACTGTATACACAGCATCACTGACACCTGCAAAGGTGAACTCCTACCACATAGGGGAAGGTGACAGTGCCAATGCTTGGCACATCCTTATAGGAAAGCATTGAACAGAGATGTCACAAACAAGGACCGTTAGAGCTGCATTAAAAGAAATGTAAGAACCAGCTTTTAACTTTTAAAAATAACTGTAATGCACATTGAGATCAATATGCCAAACAACAATAACAACAACAGCAAAAAACCAAACAAACAAACAAAAAAACCCAAAAAACCCAAATCCCAAGAGGACCACAACAAACTGCACGGGGATAAAATTCTTGCCTTCTCCGGGACACTTGGTGATTCTAGTAGTGCAGATAGGAGTGCTGAAGACAGCGGACAGGCCCTGCAGGACCACCAAGGCCTCAGAAGACATGGGTTTGAGCTGAATCTCTGTTGTGTGCAGTGGAGGGTATAAAAACAGCCTTTACATCACGTTAGATAGCTACTGCCTCTCCCCTCTTACAACCAGCAACAGTCTCTCCTATAAAGGGCAAAATAATCTCCAGTTGAAAACAACTGATCCAGACAATCAACAAAATAATAGCAATCATACAACGTTTGTCTTTCTGAGTGTGGTTACCTCACTCAGTAGGATCTTTTCTAGTTCCATGTACTTAAACCTGCAAGTTCATGATTTACCTTTTATTTTTTTAAAGGTATTTATTTATTTTATGTATATGAGTACACACTGTAGCTGTACAGATAGTTGTGAGCCTTCATCTGATTGTTGGGAATTGACTTTTAAGACCTCTGCCTGCTCTGGTTGACCCCGCTCGCTCAGTCCCAGCTTGCTTCGGCACAGAGATTTATTTATTATGATAAATAAGTACACTATAACTGTCTTCAGACACACCAGAAAAGAGCATCAGATCTCATTATGGGTGGTTGTGAGTTACCATGTGGTTGCTGGGATTTGAAATCAGGACCTCCGGAAGAGCAGTCGGTTCCTGCTGAGCCATCTTGCCAGCCCGATTTCCCTTGTCTTTACAGCTGAATAGTGTTCCACGGTGCATGTGCACCACGCTGTCACTAGCCATCTATTAGTTGGAGACCATTTTGGTTATTTCCATTTCCTGGCTATGTAGGACCAGACGTGGCTGAGCAAGCACCTGTGAAGTAGAATGTCTAGTCTTTTGGGCATATACCAGGGAATGTCACAGCTGGGTCAAATGGTGGTCTGGGATTTACTTTTAGTGTTTTGAGAATTCTCCACACTGATTTCTGTACTTGCTGCAATAGTTTGCAATTATACCAACTGTGAGTGAAAGTTTCCTCTTCCCTACACCCCTGCCACCTCCCCTCCCAATTTGATGTTCATTGTTCTGTTGAACTTTGCTATTCCAACTAAGGGTAACATGAAATTTCAAAGTTGTTTTGATTTTCATTTCTCTATTTTCTAGAGATGATGGGCCTATTTAAAAACCATCATCTTTCTTAGCCATTTTTTCTTCTTTTCAGAAGTCTCTGTTCAAGTCCAACATCCAGTTTTCAAATGGGTCATTTATTTTTATTTTTCTATCCCTTGCGTTTTTAATTCTTTATGTGTTCTGGATAGCCCTCATCTGTCAGGTATATAGCCAGGGAAGATCCTCTCCCTGCTGTGGGCTTCCTATTCACCCAGTTGATTGTTTCTGTAGCTGTGTAGAAGCTCTTTGGTATTCTTGAGCAACTAGAGTCCTACTCAGAATGTCCTGCCCTACACCTATACCCTATAGACACTGTTTATGTTTTCTTATAGCAACGCCAGGGTTTCAGGTGTCACAGTCAGGCCTTTGATCCATTTGGAGTTAGTTTCTGTGCAAGGTGATAGCCAAGAGGTCTGATTTTTTTCACTCTTGTGCACGTGGTTTTCCCAGCACCTGCTTTTGAAGATGCTTTCTCTTCTCCAGATTATGAGTTTGTTATCTTGGCAAATATTGAATGGTTGCTTAGGTCTTTGATTGTGTTCCACTGGTCTACACATCTGTTCCTGTGCCCATACCATATTGTTTTTGTGACTATGGCTCTGTAATATCAAGTAAGATCTGGAAGGGCTATCCCACCATCATTGCTATTTTGTTCAGGATAATTTTGGCTCTCTGGAGCCTCTTGTGGTTGCGTATGGAATGGATTTTACAATAGTTTCTTTTCTATTTCTGTTAAGGACAAGATGGATATTATGAATGGGGTTGCACTGAATCTGTAAATGGCTTTTGATAAAACAGTCATTTTTACAACATTGATTTGATCATTCAATGATCATGGGTTATCTTTTCCATTTTCTAGTGTCTCTCTCTCCTCCTCTTCAGAGGTTTAAAGTTTTAACTGTAGAGGTCCTTTATTTCCTTGGTTAGGTTTATTCCTAGATATTTTTTATTTATTTTTTGTCCTTTGAGGCTGTCCTATGGTATCTGTGAGTTACTTCCCTGTATGTTTTTTACTGGTGTAGAAGGGGTATTGATTTGTGTAAATCAATTCTATATCCTTCTGATAAACAAAGAGTTGAATTTGTTCATCATTTCTAGACGTTTCCTAGTAGAATGCTTGGGATAGTGAATGTGTAGTATTATGTTACCTACAATAGGGATAGTTTTACTTCTTTCACTATTTGAATCCCTTTAATTTCTTTCTCTCACTTTATTGCTCCAGCTAGTGTTTGGATCACAGTATTTAAAAGCATCAGAAACAGTGTTCATCCTTGGCTTGTTCCCGATCTCCATTGAGCATGACATTGGTTATAAATATAGCTTTTATCATGTTAAGGTACGTTCCCTCTAGCCTTACAGTCTCTGGGACTTTTATCGTTAATACAGGTTGGAGTTTGTGAAAGGTTCTTTTTTTTTTTTTCCCATCTATTGCTATGATCATGGCCATTTATGTAAGCTGAACCACATACAGGCTGGTTCTATGTCAATTTAAACTAGAGTTGTCTGGAAGGAGGGAACCTCAATTGAGAAGAGGCCTTCATAAAATCCAGCTGTAAGGCACTTTCCTAATTAGTGATTGATGGGGGAGGGCCCAGCCCATTGTGGGTGGGGCCATCCCTGGGCTGGGGATCCTGGGTTCTCTAAGAAAGCAGTCTGAGTAAGCCATGGGAAAGCAAGCCAGTAGGCAGCCCCTCCATGGCCTCTGCATCAGCTCCTACCTCCAGGTTCCTGCCCTGTTTGAGTTCCTGTCCTGACTTCCTACAATGATGAAGTACACTGTGGAAGTATAAGCCAGATAAACCCTTTCCTTTCTAACTTGCTTTTTGGTTACAGTGCTTGATCCCAGCATTAGAAATCCTGAGGCCATCTCTGTCCTTCAGAGATGAAGCAAGCTTGGTCATGGTGGAAAATCTTTTTGATGTGTGTATTCTGTTTGCAAATGTTCTATTGAGCATTTTGGAGTTTATGTTGACCAGGGATATTGGCCTGTAGCTGGTTTGCTTGCTTGCTTCCTTTCTTCCTTCCTTCTCCCCCTCCCTCCCTCCCTCCTTCCTTCCTTCCTTCCTTCCTTCTCTCCCCCCTCCCCTCCTTCCTCTTCTTCGCCCCTTCCTTTTCTCCTGTATCTTCACCTAGTTTTGGTATTAGAGAAGTATCAGCTTTGCAGAAATTGTTTCAGAGTGCTCTTTCTGTTTCTGTTTGAATAGTTCAAGACAGATTGACTGTAGATGTTTTATGAAAGTCTGGTAGAATTCTGCTGTGAATCCATCTAGTCCTGGATGTTTTTTCCAATATGAGAGGGTTTTTATTACTACTTAAATTCCTCATCTATTGTGGGTTTTTTAGTTTTTTGGCCTCTTGGTTCAATGCTGGTAGTTTGTCTGGCTTTAGACATTCAGCCATTGCTGTTGGGGTTTCCAGCTTAATGGAGTGCAAATTTGTTTGTTCTTTAATATTCTCTTACAGTATCTTGCATTTCTTTAGAGCCTGCTGGAATATTCCATGTTCATTTCTAAGTCTGTTCCTTTGGGTCTTTCTGTTCTTCCTTTTGGTTAATCGGGCTGTCAATCTGTTTAATCTTCACAAAAAGCTAGCTATTAGATTCATTGATTCTTTGCATTGTCTTGTGTTTCTATTTAATTGATTTCTGCCTTGATTTTTATTATTTCTTGCCATTTACTGGGTCTGTATTTAGTTCCTATTTTTCCAAATTTTTGAACTGCATCATTAAGTCATTTACTTGTGCTAGTTTCTTTTTTTTTTTTCTTTTTCTTTTTCTTGATTCAATCTGGATTGTTTGAATAGATGCCAGATAAGAAGAAAAGGTATACAACTGTCACATACAAAGAGAGCAATATAAACTGTCACAAAATAAGTAACTTTTTAAGATGTGTCAGAGATCACCCACTCAGTACCTTTTGTTTAAAAAATAGTAACAATTCCTTTCTGGAACAGCCACCTTGTCTTGTAAGTAGTGGTCTATACAACCACCCTGTCAGTCACAAGTCACTTACCAGGCCATTAGAGCTGTTCTCCTCCCCATAGGAGCTGCTCTCAGGCTGTACCAGACGTTTCCTTGTGTTGTGTTTTCATTTCAATTTACTTCTGGGAAATTTTTCTTTCTTGACTTCTTCTTTGACTCACTCATCATTCGGTAATGAGTTGTTTCATCTCGAGATTTGTTTGTTGTTAATTTTAAGTTTTATTGCATTGTGGTCAGATAGGATACAAGGAGTTTGTTTAATCTTTTCAAGTTTGTGTGAAGATTTGTATTATGTCCAGGGATGCTGCCTTATTTTCTTTAGAAAAGCTCTTGTGTGCTGCTGAGTAGAATGCACGTTCTTTGGTGTTCAGATAGAATATTCTGTAGGTGTCTGCTAAGTTCACTTAATTTATGATGTTAATTTATGTTTCTATTGCTGTTTTTTAACCAGATGGCCTGTCTGTTGATGTTAATCTGTATCTTTGTATCCAATAGGACATTATTTTTTGAAATTTAGTGTCTTAAGTTTGGTTCATATATATATGTATATAATGTGTGTGAACATATATACACATGTTTGTTTGATGGATATAATATACATGTGTATATGTATATATACACACATATACACATATATACACATATAGAGAGAATATCAATGTCTACTTGGTTAACTGTTCCCTTCATTCAAACGAAGTGTCTCCCTAATCTCTTCTTATTAGTTTTAGTTTGAAGTCTGTTTTGTCAGCTGTTATTTTGATTCTATCTATCTATCTATCTATCTACCTATCTATCTATCATCTATCTATCTATATATCTATCTCTATATATAAAACTGAAGTTTTTTTTTCCTTGCACCTTTTAATACACTTTCTTTGTGATGTATACTTATTGTTTTAACTGTTAAACACCATGGGAATTTTCCCTCCTGGTCTTTCCTATCTGGTGTTCTCTGTGTTTCTTGTGTCTATTCTATATTAATGTATCTTTCCTTAGTTTGGAGAAATTTTCTTTGATCTTGTTAGATATCTGATGTATGTCATTGACTTTGGGTTCTTCTTTCTCATATATACCTATAGCTTGAAAGTTTGGTTTTTCCATGGTGTCCCCCATTTCCTGTGTGTTCCTTCCCTTTGTGTGTGTGTGTGTGTGTGTGTACGTGTGCATGCATGTGCACACACACACACACACACACACACACACACACACAGGCCTGAGCTCAACTTTGGGTGCCATTCTTCAAGTACCGTCTACCTTATTTTATGAGATGGGGACTGGCTCAGGTTCATCTTCTATCACACTATGCCTTTTAGCCAGCAGGCCCAAGAGATCTGCCTATCTCCACCTCCCCAGTGCTTCTGTTACAAGTATGCAGCACCAGGTCCAGCTAATTTATTTGGTCTCTAAGGAACAAACTCGGGCCCCTGTGCTTGCAGGGCAGACATGTTACTGACTGAGCCATCTCTCTAACCCTTGTTTGTTTGTTTGTTTGTTTTAGTTTTTAAAATCATCTCCTGGCTGAATTTCTTACTCCTGTTCACATCATGAATTGTTTTTATCAGTTTTGCTGAACTGTCTCATGAGGTTTTGAATGTCTTGCTGGGTTTCCTTAGGATCATTATTTTGAATTCTTCTAGGGCATTGAATAGATGTTTTGCCCTTTGGAGTCTGTTCCCGGAGAGCTGCGTTCTTTTAAAGGCACAGTGCTTCTTTACTAATGTCTCTCCTTTCTGTGGCCAGGGGGAGGTCAAGCTACTCAAACTTTAGTCTTACTTCTCTTCTCTTGGCCTCTCTTTTCGTCACTATTTCAAAATGTTCTCCGTCCTTGGAGACGTCCTGTGTTCCATTTCCTTGTGGCACTCCTGAGTCCTGTTCTTAGAAACCCAGGGGGACACTGGTACAGGAGAAAGCGCCATCTCCAGAAGATTTGCATTCATTTTTAAAAAGACTGATTTTATGAACTGTTGATCATGCTCCAACAGACTAGATTTTAAAACAATTGAGAGGTTACTATGTGATAAACTGTATGCTAATAACTTAAAAAAAATACCCTATTTTTAAATAACAAAACCCAAAGGGCACACAGACTGTGTAATTCAGGAAACACTGGGAGGAGGACCAAGCTTGGATCTGACAGATCCCAGGCCCTCTCTCCTCAGCTCCTTTAGTACAATGTTGCCCTACATTTTGATTGATTAGTCTTCTCTTCACTTAGCAAGTCATCATCTGGCAGCTCCGGCAACAGCGGTAGTTGGTGCTAATTTTCTGATGATGGCCAAGTAGCTGTATTTGGATATTAAAGTAAAGAAAGATGTGACTAAGGTATAAAGAAGTGAGGAGAGATCCACAACTTACCCCCACTCTACTGAGGTAGCTGACTGACATACTGTAACCTCTCACAGCTGGTGATTTCCTGTTTGAGGGGAAAGGACACTGCCCACCTTACAAGGATTTTCGAGAGAAAGTAAACAGTGTCTTATGAATAGAAGAAGATCACTTTGATCATGAAACGTTCACATTAAAGTACTGCGAAGGACTAATCTAATATTAGCTGTCACAGTGTGCCTTGGTGAAAGGGGAAGCCCTGTGCTCGGAGCAAAGGCCTGGGTTGAGTCAAGCGTCACTTCAGAACTATGGGAAGTTTCCCTGTTCATTGAGCGGCTAATTCAGGTTTTTGATGAGAGTAGTCACTTGCTGTAGGGGACAAATGAGAGGGAGGTGGGTTTTGCTTGTCCAAAACCAAGAGAATCTAGATAAACCCAGGAAATTATAAATCGTGCTCTTTTAGAAGCTAGCCAACCTATATCCAAGGTGTTCTATGGTTTGGCACAAGACATGCATTTGAAAGTTAGTGGGTATAGTGGCCAATTCAGAGAGAGCCCAACTGATCGCTAGGATGCTTCCAACCACAGCACATTGAAGAGGTGTTAGAGAGTAGTGAGAGAAATGGGGAGTTGAAGGAGGGTCACGGGGAGTTCAAGGAGGGTGGTCATGACCCGTATGTTGAGCTTCATACAGTAAAGACTGTGGGACTCTTAAAGTTATTTAGATCTTGGGGGTGAGTAAGAAAGTAAGGGTTGAGGCTTAATAGTGATGTGTTTGCCTGTCAAGTTGGCGAGGGGTCAAGTATACTGGCTGGTTTTGTGTGTCAACCTGACACAAGCTGGCGTTGTCACAGAGAAAGGAGCCTCCTTTGAGGAAATGCCTCCATGAGATCCAGCTGTAAGGTATTTTCTCAATTAGTGATCAAGGCGGGGAGGGCCTACTGTGGGTGATGCCATCCCTGGGCTTGTGGTCTTGGGTTCTATAAGAAAGCAAGCTAAGCAAGCCAGGGGAATCCCTCCATGGCCTCTGCATCAGCTCCTGCCCTGTGTGAGTTCCTGTCCTGACTTCCTTTGGTGATGAATAGCAATGTGGAAAGTGTAAGCTGAATAAACCCTTTCCTCCCCAACTTGCTTCTTGGTCATGATGTTTGTGCAGGAAGAGAAACCCTGACTAAGACAGACAGCAACTTGCAAATCTAGACGTCCTAGAGAGCTACAGATTGTTTACCTCACCCTGGTAGAGGTCTTACTGATTGAGGTGGTTGTAGATCACAGAACTTGCTCTGTGTTTTGAAAAGTTCCTCTCTATTTTCTGAGTGTGGTCACCCATCAGTGTGAGTGAGTTCCAAGGAGATCTGGCTTAAATAGTATCAACAGCAATTTAACACATGCTGCGAAGGCACTCATGGGAGGTAAGACTGCCTATCAGCTGCCTGTGAAATTGGCGCAAACGCTCTTACTAATGATTAGTTTGATGTCTAACACCTTGAGTGGGAGGCAAGATAATGAATGCAGTTTTGAAAGTCTGATAAACTTGAAGTTATAACCAAGAATGTGTATGTGTATGTGTGTGTGTGTGTGTATATGTATATATACATATATATATATTCATTCATATCAGTGTTCCTGCAAATGTGTTCTCTTGAATATTTGTGCCATTATAATGTTTTTGCACAATTCTAGGCAGATTAAATACTGTGTTCTGTGCAAAAGAAAAATGTGCTTTGTATTTAGGGGTAAATTGCTTACTGAACCAATAGTGTTCAGAGTGGAATATAGTGACTATTGTTTTCAAAGATCTTTTGGCCACTGAATCAGTCTATTATTTGAAAACCATATTTTGAGGCTAGCATTTTTGGTATCATGAACCACGAGATACCAGGGTAGACAAGGATGCATAGGTTTAGAACAAAGGCCAGAGCTAGAGGTACTGGTACCAGAGAAAGCTGGGAAACACAGTGGAGATGCGGAAGAATAGGGATCACTTACTTGGATTGTAAGTATTAGAAAAACACTTCAGAAGAAGGGGCTTCCAAAGTTAGGTGGCAAAGAGGTTGAGGTATTATCTGAGTTTCAAGTCATAAACACTAAGTGGAGATATTGTGAAAGATTAGCTTAGAAAACACAGCAGTCATGATTGGGCCAGGAGGGTTAAGGTAGGAATGGTAAGACCCATCCGTGCAGCAGCAGGGAAGGCAGGCTCAAGGGAAAGCTTTACAGAGGGACACACTGACGGTGCTAAAGATGAGGGAGAGAGAACAGAAGGCCACAGAATAAGCTTTAGGAATGAAGACTGGATTCTCTTCTGGGAGTAGAATCTTCCTAGGTGAGTAGCTGTCCACCCTCCAAGCTGAGTTTCGGGTTGTTTTAGTTTTCTACATCATCTTGTTTCCCTGCTGTATAGAAATGTTGCCATAAAGTAGCACTTGGTACCTGGCAGCTCTTATTATGTTGCCATTGTGTCCCCTGCTTCATATACCAGAGACTGAATAGCAACATCAGGCCAGGTAGCTGTCTGCTTCATCCCCCCAGTACTTCATGATCATGGAGTAGCTGGAAGGGGTTCCTTCCTTATGCTACTCGTACCTTAACTTGCTTAAATCATATCAGAAACAAAATACACTTTTCAAAGTTCATGGATGAAGTTGGTTTTCAGTGGCATCTAGTTGCAAGGTCTCTGCTGTAAGGAAAATTGGCATTATACTGTTATATGGCTAGGGATTTGCAGGTTTTACTTCCATGCATGTAGTTAAGTGTGTAGTGTTAATGGCAGTCACATAACTCCATAGTCCGCATAACCATACATTAACTCTCCTACCTCTGGTGTGCCTTCTTTGAGAACATTCTGAAAGACCACCCAGAATGTGGAATTTGCGTAGACTGCAAAGACTTAATTCAAGTTGAGACACTACGCGCCACTGACTGACCAATTACACCTGTCTTTGTCAGTACCAGCTACCCGCTTGCTCTTCAAGGAGGTTGGAACTATTGATCTTAAACTATAAAGGGCTTTTATGGCTTGAATTATGGTGACTTTATAGAAGACCTCCTCTTTCAAACAGAGTGCTTCGTACATAGTAAGCACTCCATAAATGCTCTCAGCTACGACTTAATGTGTGTTCCGACCTTCCAATGAACTTCTCTGCCTGCTTTCCAGATTGGTGGGAAGGCTTCTGGAATTATCTTTCATATGTGTTTTACTTGGGGCTTTGATGGAGAATAATTGTACTGACTTTATGAGACTTGTCTTTTTATTAATAAGTCATTCTATGAGGTTTGCTGACCAGTCCAAATCTTTGCAAACATGTTACTGTTTGACTTGTGTTCTCAGAGACTTTAGCTATACAATAAAACAGAAGTTTTAATACATTCACTAAGATATATATCTTCTATATATTAAAAAACTTGATATGTATGTATATATGTGTGTATGTGCACATGTGTATATACACATATATATGCATGTATATATCATTCCCTAGGGGCCGGGTCCTTCTCCAATAGATTTCTACTTGCTTGCTGTTTATTTCAGTACTTCCCAAAAAGATAACTTTATTACAGTGATATGAAAAATATTTTCCATGTGAAATTTCATACAGTTCAAGAGCAAAACGTTACTTTGAAAGTTAGTAATATAAACAAGTTGGAATACTTAGAAAGGCAAGAAACTTTGCAGTTGTAAATAGGAAAGGTTTTCTTCATGTTCGAGGAATGCCAGTTTGGTTACAAGTGCTCAGGCTTACTTGGGGAACTTAAAAGCGTGCATTTTCTCAAGCTCTGTCTGCTTTTCAGGAGCTTGATATGAGTTGGAAAACACCATGTCTTCTGGGGCCATTGACGCAGGCCTTTGGAACTGGTGGTCCTGTGCTAGCCTGAGTCTTAGAAAGATGGTGGCCAAACATCCCATCTCTTCCTTACACTCCTAGAACAACCACTAATAAAGAAAGCGCTATAGGCTTGTTTAGAGGCCAGTCTTAGGGAGACATTTTATTTGAAAAGAGAAAGCAGGATGCTCAACTTTTACAGAGCCAACCAGGAGTGTTTCCCTAGGTTCAGCCATAGGCACTTGGAGATTGCTGCAGCAGTGGGTCAGGAGTGCCACTTGAGTTGGCAGCAGGACTTGGTATCATCTACACCACAGCACAGGCTTTGTAGGCATTTAGAATCCAGCGTTGCCAGGATCCTGGGAGCTTGTGATAAGGTTACCGAAAGTCTTTGAGCCTGTACAGTGTGAAGCAAGGTTGAATTCTCTGCGTGGGACACCTGAGCAGGCTTGGTGATGCTGTGCGGATGCATTGGAGATCCCAGGATGCTGGAGATCCCAAGGATATACAGAATTTGCCAAGGAAAGCTCCAGGCTCACCACACAGGCCATGTGTGTTGCAAATGGCAGAGCTGAAGGGACAAAGCTGCCCTAACCTACTGGCACTCAAATGATGCCACCAAAAGCCCTGGGTGCTGAGCCTGGAGCTACAGAGTTTAGTTTTTGTCCTTCTGCGTTTCACTCTTATATTGGTCCAGCGTTCCTCACCATACCTGACTCCTCCCTTTAGGAGTGGAAACACACCACTGGATGTTAGAAAAATGTAACTTTAGACGTTATGATTTTACAGGGACTCACAGCTCTTTGCCTGTAGTTTCAGAGAAGTCAATGGTTTTTGGGGCCCTAAACAGTGTTTGAACTGTTAAAGCCAGGAAAGTTGGACTGGATACACTTTGCATTATGAGATAGCCTGCAGGGATTGGGGCAGAATGTTCTAGTTTAAATATAAAATGTCCTTCCTGGGTTCTTGTGTTTGAGCTCTTGGCCTCCAGTTGATAGTGTGGTTTGAGAACCTTGTGGGAGTTTGAGAGGTAGGGCCCATGTGACTACTGTAGGCTTCTGGGGCTAGGCTAATACTAATTATCAGCTCAGATTATCTACTTGAT
>JADRCD010228134.1:15331-80430 GCA_019843815.1 Montemys delectorum | reverse complement strand
CTCGAGATTCAAGCCTCTACCCTCCTGGCAGGTGCACCCACAGCCCTCTGGACTCCAGCTGGGCCGCATGGGCCTGAGCGTGCTCGGAGCCCAGGGGTGCTACACCAGTCCAGAGGAGAGGGCTGCTGTTTTAGACCCAGTGTGTTTTAGATGGCCTCAGATGTACCTCAACTGTTGAGCTGCCAGATTTCTCATCTCTCCTTTGTAATGACTGTAAAAACCTCATGCCATTTTTAAGAAATACATTCAGATCCTGTACTTCCATGTGTCGTCTCTGCCATCACTTCTTCACCTATGCCTTGTCGACCTGACTAGGACCCCATTTCTCCCGCAGGTTGAGGGAGGCCCAGATTGGCAGGCCCGTGGCACTCCCCCATCTCCTTTGACCAAGTGGGGACCTCTCTGAATATTGCCCAACCCTGGTATTTCAAGTCTCTGCAGGGCTAGGCACAACCTTGCCCACTGAGGCCAGACAAGACAGCCCAACTAGAAGAACATATCCCACATATGGGCACCAGCTTCTGGGATAGCAACCTTCCAGTTGTTCAGGACCCATAAGAAGACCAAGCTACACATCTGTTACAGATGTTAAGGAAGGTCTTAGTCCACTCCATGTTTGTTCTTTGGTTGGTAGTTCAGTCTCTGAGAGCCCCAAGGGTCCAGGTTAGTTGATGGTTATCCTTCCTGTAGAGTTCCTATCCCCTATGAAGCTCACAATCCTTGCTCTTATTCTTCCATAAGAGTCCCCAAGCTCCATCCCCACTCTTGGGGTCTCAAGTTGGGCCAGTTATTGGTTAGCTGTTCTCAGTCTCTGCCCCATCCCCATGCCTGCACTTCTTGTAAACAGGATAAATTTTGAGTGGAAAGTTTTGTGGGTGAGCTGGTAGGTATCTCTATCGTACCACTGAGGTTCCTACCTGTCTACAGAATGTGGCCTCTTCAGGTTCCATATCTCTAATGCTGTGAGTCACAGCTAAGGACATGCCCATTGATTCTTGGATACCCCCTGCCCCTTATCCCAGGTGTCTTAGTCAGGGTTTTACTGCTGTGAACAGACACCACGAGCAAGGCAACTCTTACAAGTACAACATTTCATTGGGGTTGGCTTACAGGTTCAGAGGTTCAGTACATTATCATCAGGGTGAGTGCATGACAGCATCTAGGCAGACATGTGGCTGGAGGAGCTGAGAGTTTGACTCTTGTTCAGAAGGCAGCTAGAAGACTAGCATTCAGGAAGCTAGGGTGAGAGTCCTAAAGCCCACGCCCACAATGACACAATTCCTCCAACAAGACCACACCTACTCCAACTGGGCCATACCTCCTGACAGTGCCACTCTCTGGGCCAAACATATACAAACCATCATACTTCATCTCTTCTATTCCTGGAGGTGCTCCCTACCTCTCCTCCCCTGTCAATTGCAGGTTTCCATTCATTCTCATGGCCATCTGGCCATCCCTCCTGTCCCTTTCCACCTCTGATCCTGAGTTCCATACCTAATTCCCTTCTCCCTCATGTCTCCTACCCAGTTGCTTTCTTCCATCTGCTTCTTATGGCTATTCTATTCCTGCTTCTAGCTGAGATTCAAGCATCCTCACTTGTGACTTCCATCTCGTTTAGCTTCTTTGGGTCTGTGGAGTATAGCATGGGTATCTTGTATTTTATGGCTAATATCCACTTATAAGTGAGTACATAGATGTATGCCCTTTTAGGTCTGGGTTATCTTTCTCAGGGTGATATTCTCAAGCTCCATCTATTTCCCTGAAAAATTCATGATGTCTTTGTTTTTAATAGTGGAATGGTATTCTGTTTAGTAGATTACCTAATTTTTTATCCATTCTTCAGTTGAAGGACATCTGGTTTGTTTCCAGTTTCTGGCTATTAGGAATAATGCTACTATGAACATAGTCGAGCAAGGGTCTTTGAGGGATGGTGGAGCATCTTTTGAGTATATGCCCAGGAGTGGTATAGCTGTGTCTAGAAGTAGAACTCTTCCAAGTTTTCTGAAAAACAACCAAATTGATTTCTAAAGTGGTTGTGCAAGTTTGCAATCCCACCAGCAATGGATGAGTATTCCTCTTTCTCCACATCCTCCCCAGCATGTGCTGTCACTTTAGTTTATTTTTTTTTAACACTTCATAAATTTTGCATGTCATCTTTGCACAGGGGCCATTCTAATTTTCTCTGTACCATTCCAGTTGTAGTATATGTTCTACCAAAGTGAGCACTCACTTGAGTTTTTTTATCTTAGTAACTATGATAGGTGTAAGATGGAATCTCAGAGTTGTTTTGGTTTCCATTTCTCTGATGACTAAGGACTTTAAACATTTCTTCAAGTTCTTCTTGGCCGTTTGAGATTCCCCTGTTGAGAATTATCTGTTTAGCTCTGTACTCCATTTTTAAATTGGGTTATTTGGGTTGTTTGTGTCTAACTTCTTGAGTTCTTTATAAAGTTTGGAAACTAACTCTCTGTCAGATGTAGGGTTGATGAAGATCCTTTCCCAATATGTAGGCTGTCCTATTGACAATGTTCTTTGCCTTACAGAAGCTTTTCAATTTCATGAGGTCCCATTTTTCAATTGTTGATCTTAGAGCCTGAGCCATTGGTGTTCTGTTCAAGAAATTGTCTCCTGGACCATTTTTTTCCCATTTTTTTTTCTAGGAGATTTAGTGTATTTGGTTTTATTTTGAGGTCATTGATCTACTTGGACTTGAGTTATGTGCAGGGTGATAAATATGGATCTATTTGCACTCTCGTACATGTAGACATCCAGTTAAACCAGCACCATTTGTTGAAGATGCAGTCTTTTATTCATTGTACGGTTTTGGCCTCTTTATCAATGATCAAGTGTCCACAGGTGTGTGGGTTAATTTCTGGGTCCTCGATTCAATTTCATTGGTCAACATGTCTCTTTCTGTACAGTTTTTATCACTATTGCTCTGTAGTGTAGCTTGAGGTCAGGGATGGTGATTCTTCCCAGTGTTCTTTTATTGTTCAGGATTATTTTGGTTGTCTTGGTTTTCTTTTTTTCTTTATGAAGTTGAGAACTTCTCTTTCACAGTCTATAAATAATTGTTTCAGAATTTTGATGTGGATGGCATTGAATCTGTAGATTGCTTTTGGTAAGACGATCATTTTGACTATGCTAATCCTCCTGCCTATCCATGAGCATGGGAGATCTTTCTATCTTCTGAAATCTTCAATTTCTTTCTTTGGGGTCTTGAAGTTCTTATCATATAGACCTTTCACTTGCTTGGTTAGAGTTACACCACAATATTTTATATTATTTATGGCTATTGTAAAGGGTATGGCTTCCCTAATTTCTTTCTTTGCCAGTTAATCATTTGTATAAACAAAGGCAACTGGTTTCTTTGAGTTAATTTTGTATCCAGCTACTTTGATGAAAGTGTTTATCAGCTGTAGGAGTTCTCTGGTAGAACTTTTGGGGTCACTTATGTATACTATCATATCATGCACAAGTAGTTTGACTTTTTCTTTTCCAGTTTGTATCCCGTTGATCTTCTTCTGTTGTCTTATTGTTCTGGTTAGAACTTCAAATACTATATTGAATATATAGAGAAGAAGAAGGCAGCATTGTTTTGTTCCTGATTTTAGTGGGATTTCTTTAAGTTTCTCTCCATTTAGCTTGATGTTGCCTATTGGCTTGTTGTAAATTGCTTTGATTATATTTAGGTATGTACCCAGTATCTCTGATATCTATAACACTTTTAACATGAAGGAGTATTGAATTTTGTCAAAGGCTTTTTCAGCATCTAATAAGATGATCATGTGATTTCTTTCTTTTAGTTTGTTTATATGGTGAGTTACATGGATAGATTTTCATATATTGAACCATCCCTGCATCCTTAGAATGAAGCCTATTTGATCATGATGGATGATGTTTTCAATGTGTTCCTGAATTCAATTTTATTGAGTATTTTTGCATCGATATTCATAAGCGAAATTGGTTTGGAATTCTCTTTCTTCATTGAGTCATTGTGTGGTTTAGATACTGGAGTGACTCTGGCTTCATAGAATGTATTTGGCAGTTTTCCTTCTGTTTCTATTTTCTGGAATAGTTTGAGGAGTACCAGCTCTTTGAAAGTCTGGTAGAATTCTGCACTAAAACCTTCTGGCCCTGGGCTTTTTTAAATTTTTGGATGGGTGGGGGTTGGAAGACTTTTAATAGCTACTTCTATTTCTCCATGTGTTATAGGGCTATTTAAATAGTTTACTTGATCTTGATTTAACTGCAGGAAGTGTTGTCTGTCTAGAAAATTCTCCATTTCATCAAGATTTTACAATTTTGTGGAGTCCAGGCTGCTGAAGTAAGACCTAATGATGATTTGAATTTCCTCTTTTCTGTTGTTATGTCTCTTTGCATTTCTGGGAATTTGGTCCTTTACTGATATTGTCTCCCACTGAACCCACAGCTCGATAATTTATCTAGACAAAGACCTTCTTGTTTCCACTTCTCAGTGCTGGGATTTTAGGTATGTACTGCTGTGCTTGGCTTTTCACAGGGAAACTTGGGATACAAATTCAGATCCTTATGCTTGAGCAGCAAGCACTTCAGCATATGAGCTATGTCTCCAGCCCACTTTCTTTCTTTTAGGAGTTCCCTAATTATGTACATGGAATGAAAAGATACATGGTCTGTTCTGCATGTGCAGCTTTTTCTCTCTTAGTGTTTCTAGAATTCTTTCATGATGAAACATATATTAGAATGTTATTTTTTTTCATGATTGAATATCACTACATTATATCAATATACCATGTTTTCCCATTCATCTACTGATGAATATAGGAATTGTTTGCAGTATTCCATCCTTGTGAATAGTGCTGATATTTGTATACATGACTTTGTATGGCAAAATACCTTCGGTTCTTCTGAGTAGATACTAAGAATGGAATTAATTAGTTGTTTGGGAATGCAATGTGAGCTTTATGTAGAACTTTGAGAAACTAGGAGACTTTTCTAAACTGGCTGTACTATTTAGAATCTATGGGGTCATAGAGATGTCTGAGTGGTTAAGAGTACTCATTGCTCTTAACCCAGCATCCGCGTGGCAGATCACAATTGTCTGATGCTGTCTTCTGACATAAATCTGCAGATGTACATGCACAATTCCAATATGCATATAAAACATAAATAAAAAATCTAAAAAAAAATAGATGTGTGTTAATTTTTCTACACTGTGGCCTATTCTTGTTACTGTCTCATGAGCATGCTAGATGGGCATGAAGTGGTAGTTATTCACAATAGAGAATGATGTTAACATATTTTCATATGCTTTTTGATAACTTATTGTCTTCTCTTTCTTTGTAAAAATTCATATTTATAGCTTTAATATTTAAATGATATTTTAAAATTATTGAACTATGAATTATACATTACTAGATACCTATAGATTAGTGATTTGCAAACATTTTCTCCACTAATGTAGCATGCGTTTGCTTTGTTGTTTGCCTAACATTTTTGATGATAGATTTTGAAATATAACTTTTCAAATTGTACTAAAGAGCATTTTGTATTTTCTTTAACATTTGTGTTATTGGAATTGCATCTAAGAGACTATTAGCTAATCCAAAGCAGTGAAAATTTACTACTGTTTCTAGTATGCATCTTCTAATGTTGTTCTTATACTTATGTTTATGATTTATTGGAACTAATATTTGTGGATGGTTTAAGAAAAGTTCCTCTATTCCTACATTATTACCTCATGTTCTATTGAGTAGACAGTTTATAATTGTTCCTACTTTAACATGCTTTTAGATCTATTTTTCCACATTTGTCTTGAAATTGGGCGAATTTTAGTGTTATATAATGCCTTTGCTCAAATACAAGCTCAACGGCCTTCCACTTCATCATTTCCATCTCCTCTTTCATACCATTACTATCGTATAAATTGTATTAATTTATTTACATTGACAGGTTTATAGTTATCATCCTTTATACCTGCTTTTTGTTATCTCTTTGGTCTTTGTTTTGCTTGTTTTGCAACACGGCCTAAGTAAATAGGTCAGAACTTGCTATGTAGACCACTTTGGTCTCCTTTATGTGATTCTTTTTCTGTTTCATAAATTCTGGCATTACAGATGTGTCCATTGGTCTTATGGCATCCATGAATCTGATGGATTCATATGAATCATATGTCTCTTGAATTTGATAAGGCTTGTAAATAAAAACAGTATTTCACACTTATGAATGTGGATCTCTTTATAGACGTTTTTTATTCTTTAATGTAAATTTAAGTTACTGCCGAGTGTCTTTTCAGAATGGAGCATTTCTTTAGCCTTCTTTATAGCACAAGTATACTAGCAATGGTTTCTTTCAGAATTTACTAAGACTTAAGAACTTGTGAATTTCTCAGCCCCACTCCTGGATAATCTTGCTACACTTGATTAAAATTCTTCCTTCCTTCCTTCCTTCCTTCCTTCCTTCCTTTCTTTCTTTCTTTCTTTCTTTCTTTCTTTCTTTCTTTCTTTCTAGAAGGTTGGATAATCTGTTCTACTCTAACCATCATGGTGTATCGTGAGAAATCTTTTCTTTAATCTTAGGAGCTCCTTACATAGTAGGAATGTGATTGCTACGATATTATGTCCCTTTTGACCTTTAACAGTTGACTGTGAGTCAAAGTGTGGATCTCTTTGGCTTTCACATAGAATAAGAATTTTAGCTGGGCAGTGGTGGTGCACACCTTTAATCCTAGCACTTGGGAGGCAGAGGCAGGCAGATTTCTGAGTTTGAGGCCAGCCTGGTCTCCAGAGTGAGTCTCACGACAGCCAAGGATACACAGAGAAACCCTGTCTTGAAAAAATAAAAATAAATAAATAAATAAAAGAATTTTAATATTTTTATCCTATTTTTATTTCTTCAAGCATACCTTCCTGTTCTAATTTTCTCTCCTATCTTCTGTGCTTCTCATCAAATATATACTATCACTTTCTTTTTCATTCTTTCTTGATTCCTTTATTTCTTTTTTTTTTAAAGATTTATTTATTGTATTTACATGAGTACACTGTAGCTGTCTTCAGACACCAGAGCATCGGATCCCATTATAAATGGTTGTAAGCCACCATGTGGTTGCTGGGAATTGAACTCGGGACCTCTAGAAGAACAGTTTGTGCTCTTAACCACTGAGCCATCTCTCCAGCCCCCAATTCCTTTATTTCTTGCTTGCTTGCTTCTTCTCTTTTTTCTCTTCCGTACACTGAATAATCTCCATTGGTCTATTTGCAACTGATTAATTCTTTCTTCTGAAAATTCAAATGCTGTTCAGTTTCTCTTGTAATTATTTGTTTTTAGATACTGTACCTTTCAACTTCTAGTTTTTGAAGATTTGTCTTCATTTATTTTACTTATGTGTAGGTATGTGTATCTCCACACACACCCACCCACCCAGGTGTTCTATGAGCCAACGGTGTCAGATCCCATAGAGCTGTAATTACAGAAGACAATGGGCTGTCTGACATGGGTACTGAGTACAGACTTCATTCTTTGGAGAAGCCACAAATATTATTAACCACCAAGCCAGCCATCTCTCAACCCCCTAACCTTTCGACTTCTTAATTTCTATTATTGCATATCCTTTTTTAATATTCCATATTTAGTAAAATATCATTTACCTATGTTTATTCATTGCATTTTTGTTAGAAACTTAAAACTTTAAAAAAAAATTTCTTTGTTGTGTGTGATGGCATATAGTTTAACCCCAGCAGTAGGGAGATAAGAGAGAGGTGAGTCTCCATGAGTTAGAGTCCAGCTTAGTTTACATCAAAAGTTCCAGGCCAGCCCGGGCTACATTGTGAATTTCTCAAAACAAACAAACAAATAAAATTTCTTTGTAAATAGTTTCAATTATTCACGAAACCTGTTTTAAAAGTTTTATTTTATTTTCTAATAAGTCCAATAGTTTGTAAGGTTTCCTGACTGCTAGTCAAAAGAATGGAGTCTGAGCTGTATCTCAGGCCTAGGGTGGAGATATAACTTTCTGAATGGCCAGGAAGGTTGGAAGATTAACTATCTAGCTCGAGTCTTTCAGATCGAAAACAAAGACATACCATTTTTTCCCTCCTTTAAGAGATAATCCAAATGGGCCTGTCAATTACCTGGACTGGAAGGCACCCTTCAGGAAGCTATCTGTTCCAGATATTTTCTAGAAAACAGTAGAAGGCCTCTGCATATGATAGTAAACAACTGCAGAGCTTATAGGAGACAGCAGGAGTATGAGAAGTCCAACACTTACATGAAAGTATGGCTGCTAATTAAAAGTCTATCTAAAGAGACAGATCCGCATTTTGGGGTGTTTCATGTTACCTTGTAATAAATCTTACCTATCATACACTACACCTACTTACATATACTGTAGATCTCACCTGAATCACTTCAAAAAGGATCACAAGGACCAGGGAGTCTGGCAAGGTGAAGCCAGCAGGAGATGCTGTTAGAAGATTTTATGAAAGAGTCACATAAATATCCAGTTCTTGAAGGAGGGATTCAACACAACGACCTCCATTGTTCCTTATACTCTCAGCTTCACTCTGAGTCATCTCTTTTTATAAGTAACTTGAATGTCAGGCTCTGATCCCCATTAGTACACCAAAGTGCATGCTCGACTCCAGCCTCCTGCACTTCTTGTCTCTTCTCAGCTCTTTTCATCTCTTCAGCTAAAGAGATGAAATTCTTCACTAAAGTTCTCCAGCTCCTAGGATTTCTTCCTCCAGCTTCTCCTTTTCCCATATAAACCTGACATTTCTGCCATGTTTTCGTCCTCTCTCTCATTCCCCCCTCCTTCTCTCTCTCTCTCCCTTTAGTCCCTTTAGTCTTCCTCTCTTGCCCACCCCCCCTCCATGCACACCCATGGGTCATCTGCTAGCCATGTTCAATTTACTACTCTCCCTGCTCTGGACTCTTCCAGATGCCTCTGGCTGTAGTCTCCCTCATACCTGAAATAAGAGACCTTCCTGTCAACCGTACCTTGATCACGTCTTCAGGTTTATACACTAGGAATGGTAGGTTTGGTTGATAAATATGTTTATGAAAAGGGATTGAATGGAGACCTAATGGAAAAAAAAAAAGCCCAGTGATGAGATCAGACAGAACAGATCAATTACCCCAGGAGAAGAACTAAAGGGACCCTCAAGCAGTGGAAGATCTCTCCCTTCTGGAGTTTTGCAGAACCAGTCTTGAGATAATGATCAACCAGGTCAAGCTTGATCAAGCTTGCCTTCAGTGTCAGCTGTGAAAATTCCCCAGTTAATAGAAATCTCCAACTCATGCCTTTTGTCTTTGCTCTATGGAGCCTGAAAGTAATCACATCAGATCTGGGGAACTGAGTCTCTTCATCTTTTTCTGCTGTGGCCATACTGATTAAAGCCTCCTTTACTTTGCCACTACTCATCCCTTTGATTGACATATTGGATAGAAGTTCACAATAGTGTGTTGAGATCCCTGGGCTTATACTCTGAGATTCCAGTAACATGATGAAGCCAAGTGCCAAACACATATTGCTTCTAGTGTTGCAGGCTTTGTTTCTAAGCACTTACATGTCCATTTTTGTGAGATACCAAATAATCATTTCCAGGCTAGTTAAATATAATTTGTCTTTTAGTAAATATATCATGGCTGCTTTTACTCAGTTGTGTCTCAGGTGGAGACCTCAATAAGAGTTGTTAGTCATATAAAAACGAAGTGGGCAGAAGAAAATAAATGTTTTCCTTTTGACCTATTCATATTTACATATTTTTAGGCTGCTTCAGGCAGCCTACAGTATTTAACTTTGTGCTGTAGTCATTGGTATTACAGTACAATAACTGAAGTCATAGATAGGCAAACATAAAAGCTAGCTATACTGAGTCCTGCTATAAAGGTTGGTTTCTGTTTATCCATATAGCAAAGGGTACAATCATGAATAGCAGGTTGAAGAAGAATCTTTGATATTGTCATTGTTCTGGTCTTGTTTATGCAGCCATTTCTAGGAGAGACTGTTTCAAGCAGACTTCCTGGTATTCTGGCTCTTACAATTTTCTCTACTCCTTTCTCTGAGATGTTCCCTGAGTTGTATATGGAGGAGCTATGACGCAGATAAAGTCTTTGGGGCTGGTCTCCCAATAATCTGTCAGTTTCTGCGATGTGCCAGGTGTGGTTTCTCGTGATGGTCTTTGTTTTCAGTAAAGAGAGGCTTTTTAATCAAGGTGGGTATTTACAGATATACGTGGGTACAAGAATAGAATTTAGAAGGTAACAAGAGATGATAATGTGGGAAACACATTAGTCAAGAGGAGGTTTGAGCTAAGGAGGAGAGGGAGTCGATACTAAAGGAGGAGGGGAAATCCAATGGTCCTCAAGTTTTCTTTTTCTTTTTTTTCTTGATTTTGATTGACAAGGTTTGACAACTTTATGTATCTCTTACTACAACAACTTACTATTTTAGTCACATGTTCTTCCTTTATTTATTTATGGTTTCCTTTCACATTACAGTAGAGTTTGCATGAAAGAAAAAGTCAAAACATGGAAGAGGCAATCCTCAATTACATTTTAAGATTGGAGCCTATGATGGCTTATATTGATTGGCAACTTGGCATTATCTTCTTGGAATCCAGTGTACAGTCTGGACAAATTTCCAGATTTCCTGAGACCATGAAAAGGAGAGCGTGAGCCGAGCACTCACATTCACATCTCTCTGCTTTCCCATTGGGGCTAGAGTGATCAACTGTCCTCCAACTCCTGCCACCACGTTGGCCCTACCACTGTATGTAGTCCTCTCCAACTACAACCAGATCTTTGCTCCTTTAAGTTGATTCTTGCCAAGAATTTTGTCATAAAATAGAAGAAAAGAATACAGAAAATTGGTCTTGAGAAATGGGGCCATTCATGTTATAAACAAGATGATGTGGTTCTTAAAGCTTTGGAATTGGACTATGTGGAGACTGTGGAAGAGTTTGAAACTTTAAGCTGGAAACAGCCAAGAATGCTGTGAGCAGAGCTTAGTGGGCTAATTTGGTGCAAGTTTGATCAGCAAGAATGTTGAGAGAAATGTGGGCAGTAGAAACCTGCTCCATAGAGAGGGAGATGCAGACTCTCAAAAGAACTGGGCTGGGGCAATTCTGATGATATCCTGACAAAGAATAAATTCTGCCTACGCTCTGAAAACTTGAATGAGAATGAATTTAAAAATTGTAGATGGGTTAATTTAATGGGGGAAATTCCAGGGTGGGATGTCATTCAGGTCGTGTCACAGTTACTGCAGTTACTGCTCATTGCTATTACCCAGGTCTTCACTGGGAGAGAGCCAAGAGTAGAACAGAGGATTAGAACACTGTGACGTTTGTCAAGGAAAGGCTCATGAGTAAAGCATCTGTGATCGCAGATTAGTATGGAGGAAAGAATGAGTCACTATCCACTGTGACAATAAGAGGAAAGGTGCCTTGAGGGCAAGACCTCATCAACTGAGGTCTCCATCGTGTGAAAATCCAGGCATCTGAAAGTAGAGAGAGAATGCAGATGGAGAATGCTATGGCAGGGATTCCCTGCTAAGGAACAACTGCCCTGGGAAGCATCTCACCAGGCTCATCCTGGAGAACACACATAGACCAAAGCAACTGGGTCCCTGCGGTGTCAGGCTACTTCTTGGGTTGGCAGCAGAATCTGGCTCCATCATCGGTGTGGTACTGGCTTGACAGCATGAAAAATGCAGGCTTGAGGGGGTCATGGAGTCCTTCTCTAAAGTGTCCTAAGTGTCCTATGCTCTTTTTGTCCTGTAAAACTCCCCACCCACTTCCCCCAATTCTAGACTTTTGTGTTTATTATCTTTTCCTGTTGATTTTTACTTGTCCTATGTACTCGGGTCTGATATAATTAGAAAGTTTATCCCACACAAGTATTTCTGGGTAGCTTCTGAATTTACTTGCTAGGACCCAGCACTCCAACATCTCTAAATCCTTAATCAGAAGAGGCCTCCAGAGGTATTAAAGTAACTTGACGAATGTTAGAATGGATAATAAGCAGTCAAATGTTGGAGGGCAAACGTCAGTGGTTGACTGTGTTGATACAGATTTTAGAATATTACAGCATATTATGACTTGTAAAACAAACTATTTAACTGTCACTTCAGGATTAGACAATAAATTTTCCTTCCCTTGACCTACTTTCTTAAAAATTAGAGATAAAAGATATTTCCCTGAAGATATATTTAATGACCCAGTCCTGCCATAAAGAATACTGATGCTTTATTTTCTTGATATCATAGTATTATCTGTTTCATTGTACTTCATTTAACTTTTTCAAAGTTGGTAAAAGGGGAAATAGCTAAGCCAACCTGGTCAAACCATCCTAGAACTGCTCAATGCATACTGTAATAAAATAACACAGACTTGTATTTCAAAGTAAGGGACCCAACAGTGCAGTTCAACTGTTTCTGGCCATCATTGCTTTTTATTCTGAGTCAGAGAGTGCCACGAGTGGAGTATTCTTGCCAGGGTACCACCCTGGCACAGCCTCTCTTCAGCGGCATAGTGTGTCACTCATGGTGCAGCCAGCCAAGCAGTCAAGGGAAGCTTTATCCAGTGTCAGGAGCTAAACTACCCTCATCAGGATTCTAAAACCAAAGATTTCTTTCCCTTTTGTACCAGTGTGGCTCAAATGCCTTTGGACATGGTTTCTGGCACAGATACATTCAGGAAATGGGGAGGGAGGAACACCTATTTAAGTGAAAAAACACTCACGAAAGAACGTTACGCAATAACAGAAAACAAATGGCTGGCTAGCGGTGAAGTCCGAGCTCTCCATCGCTGAGACTTGGTTTGGTCATAGAGGGAACAATCATGAATTTTCAAGGTGTAACAACATCGATGAATCTAGACCACATAACTCAATAGGCTTAAAACAAAGCATGCCAGTGTTAGAATTGAGAGCAGGCCAGCTATTTTCTGTTTCCAGTTATAAGTGAAAGACGTTAACGGACAGCAGATTCACAGAAGAATAACAATCTTGCTGCTCGGTTTCACATCAGAAGAAAAGAGCATTGGAACGCAGTCCACAGCAGACCCTAAAAAAAAAAAACCTAGTCAGCCACACCCTTTACCTGTGTAGGTTCTCCCTATTAGCAAGCACCATTGCCTGGACACTTCCCCAATTGCTTACAGGTGGAAATGATAAAATCTAAAGCGTTACAGACTCTGGGGCTAGGAATGTAGCTCAGTGCTAGAGCACCGGCCTAGCAAAGGCAAGGCCCAGAGTTCCATCCCTAGCACTGCAACAAAACGAACACAATTTATAAGCTAGAGTTATTTGTCGGGGCTGGAGAGATGTCTCAGTGGTTAGCTCTTCCAAAGGTCCTGAGTTCAAATCCCAGTAACCACATGGTGGCTCACAAGCACCGGTAATGAGATCTGACACCCTCTTCTGGTGCATCTGAGGACAGCTACAGTGTACTTATTTATAATAATGAATAAATCTTTGGGCCGGAGTGAGCAGGGACTGAGCAAGAGGGGTCTACCGGAGCGAGCAGAGCTGACCAGAGTGAGCAGAGGTCCTAAAAGTCAATTCCCAACAACTAGATTAAGGCTCACAACCATCTGTACAGCTACAATGTGTACTCATATACGTAAAATAAATAAATAAATCTTTAAAAAAAAGTTATCCCAACACTTTGGAGACAGAGGCAGGTAGATCTCTGAGTGCATGGCCAACCTGGTCTACAGAGCAACTTCCAGTACAGCCAGGGCCATGCAAAGAAATCCTGACTCAAATATAGATAGATAGATTGATAGATAGATAGATAGATAGATAGATAGATAATGTGCATGTGTGAAAACATATATGTATATATGTGTATATTTGTATATATTAAACAAATAAAATTTATTAACTCACTGTAGAAAGAGAAGCCGATCTAGACATTCTATTTACTACTAAATCTTTAGAGTGGGCAAGGAGTGAGATGAAGGTACATTTTGATGGTACCTTAAAAATGTGGCAGTTAATAGTACTGGAGGAATTGGTACAATTTTCTCCTTAGTGGTACAGCCATTGATAAGTTGCCATACCTCCAGTAAAAACTACCCCACCCACGTTCCTGCAGCAACTATAATTAAACTCAGTATGTCACACATACAATATATGCATATGGGCAGGGGGCAACCTGAGTTCAAGGTATCGGCAGAACTGGCGGGCATGAGAGGATAATAGGGGGTAAAGGGTGACCAGAACTCATTATGTACAGGTACAGACTTTTCCGAGAATTATTTTAAAGAGAAGAAAACATGAAGCTGAAAGAAGTATTTGAAGGCTCAGCATAAACTTTTCTTTAAAAAAAAAAAAAGCACCACTTTTAATTTTTTTCTTATATTCTTTTTCAGTGTGGAAAAAACTTTAAATTATTTACTCTCTAGTAAATCTTGCAACACCTTCTAGGTGAGAGCACTTTCTGTGCCCTGTGGTGTTCAGTTTGTCTTTGCCAAGGAACCCTCCAACTCTCCAAATCTTCATGACACTTGCTATTTTAGGTTTTTTTTTTTTTTTAAATCCCTTTGACAGCTGGCCAATTTGAAAAGCAAACTGTGTCAGTGTTATAATGGTACCTTAATGTATACCCATTTTGTAAGCATATCTAATGGATAGTTCCATAATTTCTAGTAAATATGCCAAAGGTAATTTAAGAAATAATAGGAGTTGATGGAGAGTTAGGGGTAAAAATCCCAACATTGTCCTCCTGATGGCCATCACAGTGTGATTGCTTTCTGTAGGGTCTACCACACATAGGGACAGACTAAGTTTCCGCTATTGACCTAATGACAATTCTTCTACTGTGAGGAAGAAAAATATTTAGTCGCTCATGGATTTAATTCAATCCAACCGTTGTGCTGAATGCTTGGAGGTTGCCTCATTTAGTCCTCACATGAGTTTTCAGGGAGAGGAGCTATGCTTATTATGAGAAAACCTAGGCTAGGGCTGGAGAGATGGCTCAGCGGTTAAAAGCATTGACTGCTTTTCTGGAGGTCCTGAGAACCTCCACAACCATCTGTAATGAGATCTGACGCCCGTTTCTGGTGTCTGAAGACAGCTACAGTGTACTTACATATAATAGTAAATAAACCTTTAAAAAAAAAAAAAGAAAGAAAGAAAACCTAGGCTATTCTTCCATGTCATACAGCTATGGTGCTGTGGTTCCAGAGCTCGAATCCATGCAACCTAACTCTAGAACCTAACTCCAGAACTCCAGAATTTT
Organism: Montemys delectorum; assembly: GCA_019843815.1. Classification (NCBI taxonomy): domain Eukaryota; kingdom Metazoa; phylum Chordata; class Mammalia; order Rodentia; family Muridae; genus Montemys; species Montemys delectorum. Next base: position 65,201 of record JADRCD010228134.1, on the reverse strand, counting down.
ACAAGATGAGGCCCAACACAAACTTCAGTGTAAAATACTTGTGTTTGTTTTTGCCAGGCAGTGGTGGCGGTGGCGCATGACTTTAATCCTAGCACTTGGGAGGCAGAGGCAGGCGGATTTCTGAGTTTGAGGCCAGCCTGGTCTACAAAGTAAGCTCCAGGACAGCCAGAGCTATACAGAGAAACTCTGTCTCGAAAAACCAAAATCAAAACCAAAAAAAAAAAAAAAACCAAACTTGTGTTTGTTTTTAAGACTATGCACCAGTAGTACCAACGGACTTAATTCTATTTCTATTGTTGTTATAAGACACCTGGACCAAGGTGATTTACAGAAGAATAGGTTTACTGGGGTTCACAGTTTCAGTGGGTTAGAGTTCTTGCGCATAATGGCAGGGCTCATGGTAGCAGGCAGGCAGGAATGATGTCTGAGCAGTAGCTGAGAGCTTTCAACGACCCCAATCACAAGGCAGAGGGAGCTAAGTGGGAAAGGGCTTTTGAAACTTCAAAGGCCACCACCAGTGACCTATACAGTGACACACTTTCTCCAACAAGAGCCACACCTCCTAAAAGTGCCACTTATTCAAACCTAACCGCCACAGAAAGGGAATTCCTTGCTAGTGGACTAATGGTCATGGTAATTTGGTTAAGTACTTTGGGACCTTGGCGCGCGCATGTGTGTGTGTGTGTGTGTGTGTGTGTGTGTGTGTGTGTGTGTGCGTGTGCGTGTGTGTGTGTGTGTGTGTGTGTGTTTGAGATATGGTCTCACTCTGGGGCCCAAGTTGCGTCTTGAGTCTGAAGCCCTCTTTCCTCGGGCTGTCCAGTGGTGGGATAACAGGCATATGCCACCATATGCCGCCACTAGCTCACCCTATTCTTGACCATCAGACTTCTTTACCATGTGTCCTTTCCCCTTGTTGCTTTTGTATTTCTCTGTTTGGCAGTTTACCTAGGGATGCCTGAGGCTTCTGCAGCCCTCCCCACTCTCAGACCCTATGCTCCCTGACAGTCTAGACAGCGGGTCCTCCTTTGGGTGGCACCCTTCTCCTACTTTGTCCTTCTCTGGACAGGGATGTTACAGTATTTGCCCACTTGGACTGATTTCTACAAAGGATTCTAACCACAAATCCACTCATCCGTTCCTTCTTCTTTTTTGAAAATCACAAAAGTGCTAAGCCACTTGAAAATGGCACATCTTTATTGAAGCTAATAGGGATCATCGTGAGTGACCAGGCAGGGGAAGCCGACCAACTCCTGCCCACCTCTCTTAGAAGTAACACGAACTGACTTAATACGCACTCATACAAGAAGGAAAAAACAAAAAAACAAAATACCCTGTAACAGTGCCCTGGCTTCTATTAGTGCCAGTCCTCAGTGTTCAAACAACCTAATTTAGCTTAGACAAAATAGCGCACATTCCATTTCTAAGGAGACTGCCTTCCTCCCCACCCCCCACCCCGTTTCCCTAACTCTTCCTTGCCCACCCGAGTCTAGTTTCTCCCTTTTTCCAGGCTGTCTTATTGTGATCCCCCATCAAAACCCCTTATCCTCAACTTCCTTTAATCAGGAGTCTTCTAAAAGAGCAAGCTCTCTGCAACTTAAAGGAAAGCCCTCAGAGAAGCTTGCCGGTGGCAAGGTCGCCCTGGAGACGCGAAGGCTCCGAGGCCAAGTTCCTGAGTCCGCTAGCATAAAAGGGCTAACTTCCTTGCGGGTCTGATCCCTTTTGCGCAGCTGGAGAAAAGAAAGCAACCTCCCTTCAAGGAGTAAAAAGCCCGGGCACTTTCAAAGTGCCCTTTCTACTCAGATCCGGGAGAAGTCCTGGGGTGCGAAGGCGGGGCCACTAGACTGACGACACCCTCCTGAATGTCCTAGGCCCGCCTTCCCACCACCTTTGGGATTTGGTTCCTGAAGCAAGATCGCCCTCTCAGTGAAAGGCAGATGTCCCTTTAAGGTTTGCTTTGCTGCTGCCCGTGGACTTTAGCCTAAACACGGTCCCGCGAAGTTGGCTTTATTTGTCCATGTCTCGGACAGAGCCTGGGTGGCTGCCAGTGAGATTTCAGAGACTGAGCGAGCAAAGGGGCGGGAGATGTGGCAATCCATCTGGGATGTGAGAAGCGTGGAGCGGGTTTAGCAGCCTTTGACCAAAACACAGGAAATCACTCCTCCACAGCTCCTGGTCGCTGTAGCCTCTGGGGCCACTGCCGGACACCCGCGGAGACCGCACCGAGTGACCCAGAGCGCTAGTCGCGGGCGCCCGGGTTCTGCCGGTTCCTGCCAGCTCCTGCCCACGAACCAGCACGTCGCTGGTTTCAGAAGCCGCTCCAGCAATGGTCCCCAGGCGCCCTGCCAGCCTGGAGGTCACAGTAGCCTGCATCTGGCTTCTCACTGGTGAGAGACCCTACTTTCCTGAGCATCTCTGGTGGGGCTTGGGTCTCGGGTGAGGGGTGACACACATAGCAGAGGGGCAAACCAGAGGGGCCCTCAGGTAGACCGGTCAGTTCAAAGGACTGAAGGGAGCGTCCGCGTGAGGGAGGCAGTGCTGAGAACTTTCCAAGTACAAGTGGCATTTCAAATTAAAGTTGTTTTTAAGTTGTGCGTTGCGTTTTAGGCATTTGAATCATTGCAAGGGAGAATAACAGGAGGGCGTCTGACTAGTGTGCGAAGTTCCTGCCCTGGGGTTGCTCAGAAGTAGACTTGATAGCATTTTCTTCCTGTTTCATATTTAAGACCCTTTCTACTAAAGAACAAGGAAAGACAGACATGCGAGGCAAAACTACTTCTTGTCTCAATATGACGTTTCTATGCTAGCTCCTAAGAGGCGGAACACTTTGAAATTGATGGTTTAGCACTCAGATATCATAGTGCTGTCTTTCAAATACAAATGCATTTTTTAAAGAAGGCACAGTACCCTAGAAATGCAGTGTTCTATTCAACTGAGACAAATGTGGGGCATTTCGGATTTTCCTAACAGTAGTTAGGGTCACAGCCTTTACTGTAGTTACCAGTTGGGGAGGGAAAACTGAGTCGGTACCCAAGTGAAAGGGTAGAAGGTTTAAACACAGATTATCACTTCATTAGTCCTTTGATTAGTGGCTTTCTTTAACAGGACATGATATTCAACTGCCTGATGTTTCATTGTTGGCATGTTTAACTAGTTAATTTTACATTTGACTATTACATGGGGCCAGTTGACCCAGCAGTGGATGACTAAGCACTGAGAAATCTTACGTTCACTTAGGAATGGATTCACATCTTCTTTCATAGTGAAGTGGTGTGGGCAGTTAACGAGCTATGGGCTTTTCATACAAACATTTCCCATTCCTCAGGAATTGTCCACTAATCCAAACAGCAGTGACTTCTGAATTGCATTATAGGCCAGGGAGTGGTTTTAACCTACCAGCTCTTGCGTCCACCCTTGATGCAAGCTTGGCTTGTGATTTCCCTTCCAACCCAAACTTTCAGAGATTGTATCTTGATGTTTTGCAAAAATCTGAATTGTTTACTAATTACTCAAGCTGTATTTCCTTTTCCCTCCCATTTTGCCAAACATGCAGTCAGTGTGGAAACGAAGCTTCTGTATTCTCTAAACGGAGGGGTAGGGGTAAGAGAGTTACAGTGTCACTTAAACATTGGTATGACATGCCTTGCTGAATCCAAGATGAGAGTTGAAAGAGGCAGATTGACAGGTATTTCTAAAGTATGCTCCATTTTTAATGTATAATATTTATGTGTATAATATTTAATGTATAATATTATTGACCCAGGTTAGACAGGTTCCTTACATTTAGTGTAGTTATGTCCATTCCACAAGACACAAGACATTAAGGATCGTGGGTCTGACTTCTTCCTTATCAATTGCTCATACTTGGAAACCTCTTACTGATTCATGGACTCAGCTGTTAATCTGGAGTCTTACAGACAGATAAGAATTTACATATCCATTTATGAATGATGCTATGGAGCCTAAATTGTCCCCTGACCCATCTACCAAACATGACATTTCTCTTGTATCTATTTGAAGTAGATCATCTGTAGAAGTTAGTTCGTGATTGCCTCTCAGACAAAAATCCAAAGTTCTCAACAGATTGCCCAAATCCAGGACCCTGTATCCATTTCTTATTGCTGCTGCAATAAGTTGCCATTGATTTATTGGCTTAAAACTAGGTATTTCCTGTTTTACGTTCTATAGATTTTAAGTCACACTGTGATAAAAATCCTGCCTCCCCCCCCACCTCACCCCCTGGGGCGTTTCCTTCCACTTCCAGCAGCCACTTTCAAAACCTGACGTGCAACTTTTCAGTCTTCCTCTCTGGCTTTGCTTCATGGTCACATCTTCTCCAGGTCTACCAGCCCTGGGTCCTGCATTTATCTGGTACCTCTGTAACCGCATCCCCATTCAATTCTTTCTGCCAGGTCTGCTTTCTCATCTAAGGTACTATACTCAGCTTTCATAGATCAGGGCAAGGGCTTCTTTGGTACTTCCGTACTGTTACCCTGCCTACCACAACCCTTAAACAGAACACCCATCACATCCAGTATCATTTCCTTCCATTCCTTGGAATCCTCTTGTTCTTCTTGCCATTGTGGACATTATCTTGTTTGATGCTTCTACAAAAGAACCCCACCCTTCCTTCCCACTACCCCCTGCTTTCTGAACAAACTCTGTCCAGCTATCAATGCTGTGCATATATCATAACAAACTACCAGCGTTCCAATAAACTTCCCAAGGGTTTACAACTCCTTGTGTTAGTTTCTCCCAACATATACTAAATTATTTGACAAGGAAAAAGATTCCGCCCTAACTAACTTTCAAATAAAGTCTTTGTCATTGCTGTAGACAGGCCCACGTCCTGGTGTAATATATGACACATACAAAGGATTCACCTGAAAGTAGTTTTGTAAACAGCCTGGAGGAGGCCTTAGGGGAGCCAATAACGGTAGAGCACATGGTATAAGGAACAGTAGAGAGAAATCACATGAAGCCTCAGTGGGAGAGGAGACCATCATGGTTGCTCATAGACCTTGAGGGACTTAATTACCGGAAGAAGGCCACTGTATCTACTTATGGGGACACGTAGACTGCAGCTGGATCAGTACAGATGTTCATCCAAGAAGGAACAGAGGAAATATGCACCTTCTCTTTATTCCCTGTTATACCGTGCCCATGGCTTTCATTGGAAATATCCAATGGTTAGATTCAGCCTTCTACATAGATGATTATTATAAGTAGCATAGATTAATAATGAAACTTACCGTATGATGGGCTCTGGGCCAAGAACTTTGTAATGTTTTATCTCAAATTATAAAAAGTGAAAGCTTATGCATCATCCATAATTTGAAGAAGAAAAAAAATTAAAAAAACAAAAAAGTACGAAAAAAATTTTTTTCATTTGTCCCTAGTCTCACAGCTAGTAAATGACAAATTACTTTGATTCACACCTCTAACCTCAAGTTTCCTGCTGTGAAACAAGCCTAATTTGTACAAGCTCCTTTCCCTCTATCGCTCAACCTTGTGGGTAAAATGCAAGCACAAATGGCTAAATTACTTGGATAAGGATACATATATAGTTAATAAAGCCAGTGGTATTTCCGTGATTGTTAGGTATACAGTGAAGTTAAGTGATAGCACACCCTACCATCTCAGTTAATAACAGGGTCTACATATGGCCCCGATTGAGCTGCATACTGTTCTTCTGTAGAATCTTGCCTGGAAGCATGGGTCATTTTTCAAGTCTTCTTTTCCACAGCCAGTATTTCCTATATGAACTGAACTCCAGTGAAGAGATGGCTGGGCATGGGAGACAGTCATTGATCCAGTCGAATAAATGAACTCCGATGGCAGCCATGTATTAGGAGTTCTGATGGGGTTGTTGCCTTACTCATTACCATGTCTGTAAATACAGTGGTGAATCCATTGGGATTCGTTCATTTGCTTAGTTAGAAGACAACAAGAGTCACACACACACACACACACACACACACACACACACACACACACAAGCTGTTTTGTTTTATGTGGTCTTGAAGCTAATACTGATGGTTAAAATTAAAAAACTAAAACCTCTCTACTGTACCTAAGGGCTACATTTTCAAGAAGTAATTAGATTCTGTAGGCTCTAATGTGGTGGTTTAATCTACTGATGGATATAAAATTTGAACAGATTATTGAGAGGTGGTGGAATTTGCTATGTGGATAGAAAAATACCTAGAGTGGTGTCCTTGGGAATTGTATCTTGCCTATCACCTCTGCTTTGTGTCCACCATGATATGAACTGCTGTTCTCCCATGACCTACTGGCTGTGGACTGATACCTCTGTAACTCTGAGCCAAAATAAACAATTTGTTCTTTAAGTTGTTCCTGTTAGGTGTTTCATCACAGGATGCAGAAAGGCAAATAATGTAGTAGTCAGCTAGCTGGTGCTAATCAGTGTCTGAGCTCTGGAGTAACGCCTGATTGCTGCTGACTTCTTGACCTTTGTAGATAAGGGTGCTCCTCTGCCTTTCTTCCTCCACTAGCCACCCCTAAAACTTCCCACCAAGATTCCTAACTGGATGAATTTCCATATGCCCCTTAAAATATTTTAATAGAATAAATAAGTTGTTTGATGCATTTTCCGAGAGCTAGGATCCAAACACTATTCTCTACAACTGTTGTTCTTCTGATATAGGAGACACCAAATAGTGTGTCTGCATTCATGTTAAACAACTTGGACGAAAGCTGTTGTGCAATCCTTGCCATAGCACTAAAGTCAGAATAGATTGCCTATTCAGGGCTCTCTGTGACTAGAGAATTGTATCCATTCTCAAACTGCAGTAGAGCAGAGTGTCAAGAGATGCAAATGAGATGACTATATTCCTCAAGATTTTTGAACTTCCTTCAGACTGCTCTACTGTGTCAACCCTTCTGAAGTTGCCTCTGGGCCTTGATGTAAGCAGTTACTCCCGGCACTATAGATCCTTAACTCCCACACAAATGTGACTCCCAAGTGAGCCAATGAGTTGGACTAGCTGTCCTTCCCCAGACACCAGAGTGTCCCTAGCATCCTTGTTTCTATAAAACAGCACACCATATGAGGCAATGATGAAATATGTAGTTGTCTGCCTTCCAGCATGCTTGGTTCTCTGTGAGGATTGTGTATTTCTTCAACTATCCCTAGTACTTAAGAACAATTGATAATTTTTATCGAATAAACTATGAAATAACAGACTATAGACAAACTTATAAACTACTTAAAAGATTAGCCTGTCCTTTAAATATATTTTTGCTTATATTTTTATCTGACTGAACAGATGATTCCACTGTCAGGTCTCAAGATTGGGGACAAATGGCTGAATGAGGTGTCTATTTAACATATCAAAGTGGACCTTGCTCCTAAGTTCTCTCCCACCCCCCATGCCTCAGTTCTCTACCTGTCACAGGATATGGCTAGCATACCTCACTCCCTACCGTAAACCCGGGAGCTGGGCTGCCCTTCTCCCACCTGCCTTCCCCTCTATAATCTAGCCATTTGGCTCCCTGGTCCTTTTATCTATCCTTTTCCCTCCTGGCCTCTTGGTCTCCTGATCTCCTGGCTCTCCTCTCGACTCTCCTGCTCTACTCACATGGCCTGACTCAGGGTCATGTTCACTCTGAACTAGTCCCAGATTTCTGTGTGTCTGGCCATGCTCTCCCTTTTATCTACAATAAACTTTCTCCCCTGCCATACCTAGGAGCAGTCAGGTCCTTCCTTTTTTTATTCATATTTTCATTCACCCACCAGTTGAAAACTGCACCCTTTTATGTAGCACTAGACAAAATGAGCACTGTAGTTTACTAGGTTATTAGCAGTGTCCTATTAGGGAAATATTAAAGTGGGAAAGAAACATATTTGAATATTGTAGTCAACAACAGAGAGTTATCTTTGTACATTTGCAAACTGCATCTTATTGAACATGACTCATGCCTTTTATTCTATCACTTTGATGGCAGAAGCAGGCTGACTTCTACAAATTTGAGGCCAGGTTGGTCTATATAGTATGTTAGTTCTAAGGCTACATAGTAAGACTCTCTCTCAAAGGAAACAAAATGTCCAAAACCAAAAAGAAAAAGCGAAGAAAAATTAAAATTGAGCTCCTTATCTTAGAATTTCAAAGAGACCGATACAGTAGGCCTGCTTTCGAGACACAGATATGGCCTCTGCCCCTCTCCTCAGCTGTTTTCTAAGCCAAGACTGTATCTGACTGAAAGAAAAATTATCTCTCCTGCCATCACCAGCCTCACCATTTCCCTCAGTCAGAGCTTCCTGGTAACAGCTTTGTTTGAGAGGAAGCAGAAAAAGGTGAAATGGTGTAAAAACCAACCTGTGAGGAGTCTGTGGGGTGTGTGTATGTGTGTGTGTGTGTGTGTGTGTGTGTGTGTGTGTGTGTCTCCAGTGGTGGCAGACTGAATTTTCTGGCAGGCTCCTTGGTGTGTGTATGACAGGCCTATTTGTAATCTGATCTTTTCCATGACTTAAAAGGAAACTTTACAAAATTAGTTATGTTTTGTTTAATTTTTCTATCAGTTACATCTTAAGAGAAATAGAAATGTGCACACTGTTAAGTCCAAAGTCTGCTTTCTCCTAGTGCCTTCTATAGCTATGACATCTGGATTAATAGAAGAGTCATGACAATTTAAATACCAGGAATAAAACCATACATACCTGTGAGCATTTTGGGAGATCTGGTGAAATAAATGCCATTTTTTAATTTTTAATAGAGCATCTGAATTGTGTTAGGTTAAATGACCGAGGTGGCTCTTATATTTTGCTATAAAATACATTATGTGTGTACAAGATCTCATGTAGTCCAGATTAATCTCAAATTTACTACATAACTGAGGATGAGTGAACTCCCAACTCTCTTGTGCCAAGGACTCACATTGCCTAAATGCAAATTAAATGTGCTCTGACCACCTAGACTTTTAGCTCTTTAAGTATTTGTTAAACATTTTATTATAGTACTTTTTGACAAAATCTCCCTATACTACATAGATAAATACAGACAGACACACACACGTATATGGCACTTGCACACACTAACACACATAGGGGCAGTGGTGGGCTGGGGGTTGGTGAGGGACAGACTGTTGACTTTGCCACATTAGCATTTGTAGTAAAAAGGAAATTCAGAGAATGAGTACAAGAAATTTCTTGGAAAAAGTTTTTCCCTGTTTTGCCTTTCTCCCTTTCACCTATAATTAGCTAAATAGCCCTCCCCTTTATACACTTCACTCTGCTTGGAGAGGTCGCCCAGGACCCTTTGTACAGCCTAAGGTTGGCATATGTTCTTTTTAAAAATAGTGTCTGTCCCCAGATGTTCATAATAAGAGTGCTCACTGCTTAGATGTGCTGTAATGATCACATTTCGAATCACGTACAATAAATGTAACTGACATTTATTATTTAAAAAGATTCTAACACTTCCTGTTAGGAATATGTATTTAAAATCCCTATTTTCCTGTCTATGTCCAGCTATCTTTAAAATTGAATAGATTTATAGAGGTTTACCTTAAGTGCAATCTTGCATATGTTTTTGGCAACAGTATAAAATGCACCCTAATTTCTTGTGTGTAAGATTTCCATGATAGTCAGCTGTCAAACGATAAATTAGAGGAGCACTGCTGCTCAGCCTTCATATGTGCCACACTAGTGCATATCACTTGTGCTGGGGAATACAGAAAGCACTCTGAGTCCTTCAGGGGCTTGTGGGATGGAAGACACAATAGACACACAGAGAAGTAATGTTGGGATATACTCCCAGGGAGGATTTAAGAAAAGATGACAAACTCAGATTGTGGTCACAGTAAAGTAAGTCTTGCCAGAAAGTAAAACAGAACCACAAGCATCCCCCCGCCCCGCCCACCATCACCAAATCTAGATGAACAACAAGAACAAGATGGAGTGCTAAATACTAAGTATTCAAACGTGACATTCGTACTTCAGGAACCCGTTACCCTTGTTGCTGTCACACAAACATGAGCCATTTCATTCCCTAGTGTGCCTAAGAAGAAATACACTACAGTAAATAAATGCACACAACCTGCTTTCGTCCAGGGAACCCTCCCTAGCCAGTTATTTCCAATATGATCCTGTTCAAATTAATGTGTGCACTTAGTTTGTGGGATTCTGATTTCTGGCTTCAAGCCTGGCCTTCTTAAGAGATTTCCCAGAGTGGCTTGTTTACAGGACTCTGTGGATCTACCATGGAGGATGCTCCTGTTACAACTTCATAAAGACTGTCCATGTGAGAAGAGAAGGAACAATCTACTTGTAACATACAGAGAGAGAGAGAAAAAAAAATCAGGAATGCGTAGAGCCTAAGAGTGACAGACTCCAGCTAAGAAAACCCACTCAAGACTACCAATTCTGTTTTTTTTTTTTAATTTTTTTAACTTTTTCACATCTATTTATTTTGCATGTGTATGACTTGGGGCTCACATGTGCCACAGAGTGGGTACAAAGGTTAGAAGATTACTCACTCTAGTCGTTTCTCTCCTTCTACCTGGGGAATGAGCTCAGGTTGGATATTGGGTCCTTGATACCTACTTAGCTTTTTCTTGTGGGCCTAATTTATACCATTTTTTTTTTTTTTTGACGCACAAGCATTCAATCCCAAAGCACTAGAGTGAGTTTTAGAAAGAGTCAGATTTAAATGTGTGCAAAATTGAAAACAAATACAATAGGTGTTAGTTTTCTTTACGTTGACACAGCATAGTTTTTACAACTGTAATCTATGGAATTGACTTTAATTCCCCCAACTGTCAAGTACAGGAAAGTGGGTTTCAAATGGACTGAGTGTGCCAAAAGTCACAGTGAAAACATGGTGGGTAAGTTCTCTAGACTTCTGGCCCAATTCTCCACTCTCAGTGTCCCCAAGACAACAGACTAAAGCTGCTTGCAGGCAACAGCACTGACATTTTTCTTCTTTTGGAAAGATTAATATAAGTATGATAGGCAAATGAAATACCATTAGAAATATTCTTGGGAAGGTTTCTATTTCTCAAAACCAATAAGTTCAAAGGACAATCTCAGGCAATAGAACTAAATCATGATCCTTTTTATTATTAGTTTTGTAGTTCATTTTTAGTTTTTATATTTAACTATTTGAGAAAAGAATAAAAATGCAACCGTTTAAGACTATGATTCTTAATGTTCATCATTAAGTGAAATGAACTATAGTATGGTAACAAAGTCCGAGTGTTAGGAAGCTTCTGTAAGGTTGATATGGCTGTTACCCTGACTAGCTTAGAATTACATATGACACTACAGGCAAAGGACCTTGGAGAGACTATGGGAAGATACAAGGAACCAAACATCCAGAGTTCAAAAAGACCAGATAACACATTCATATTGGCCTGAGGTATGATTTTCGGCCAAGACTTCTCTTCGCTGATCCTTCCAGACAGACACAAGAGGCAAAGTGAACTATTAAGTCTTGATAACAGAATGAACTGAGTGAGGTACCATATAGAAATTCCTAGGATGTATTCGGAACAAAAGTTATTCTGGTGAAATAAAACATGCCCTAAAAATGAGAGTGCAGCATTTGAAAACAGAGTGCTTCGACTTGAATGCAAGGACCTGGGGGTTAAATTAGGAACTACAATCCCAAATAACTTAATGGAGTCATTTATTGATTTAGAAATAAATATACCATAGGTAACATAAGGAGAAGGTGAGTATCTGCTCATCTAATATCGAAACACTAAGCCCAAGTTACAAAAAAAAAAAAAAAAAAAAAAATCCTAGCTGGAAAGATGTTTCAGACAAAACTAACTCTTAGAAATAGTGGTATGTTCAACCACTGAGGACAAGGTCATTTTAAAAGGTAACCTATGGCAGGGGATGTAGCTCAGGAGGAACAATGTTTACAAAGCCCCAAGTTAGAGCCTCTTAAAATTCTTGGGGTGAAGTGGTACCTGCCTCTAATCCCAACGTTCAGGGGATGAAGGCCAGAGGATCAGAAGTTCAAGATCATCCTTTGCTATATATCCAGTTAGAGGCCATCTGCAGCTACATAGGACCCCATATTCAAAGCAAACAAACAGGAAATCAGTTCAAAGTTGTTTGCCTTACAACTTAAAAGAAGTCATGAAATATGAAATAAGAGTCATTATTATGAGTTTTTCATCTAACAAATGTAGAGAGAAATGTACTCAGTTTTTTTAAAAGTAAAATCTTTTCCAAATGAATAATGATTACCTAGGTTTGGTAGAAACAAAACTATGTGCTAAAGAATGTAGTGACTTTAAGGTGTAACCAGTGTGGGGGAGGAGTCAGTGCATTCCAAACCTTCGAGGTCGAGAAGTTGATTCTGGTGAACTGGCAAAGCTGTCAGTCAAAGGAAGCAGCCAGGAATAACAGCACTTAGCTTGTATTGGCAGAGGTGGTTATGTGTATAGGATGGACTGTTCTGTTCGTGGTGGTAGTGGCTGTGGTTAATCAGGTCAGGGTCTGAATGCCTGTTACATGATTTTGATCACATTTGTTAACTTCTTCCTAACTTCATTTTATTTTTTTTTTTTTACAACTTAGGGTAGCATTTTCCTTATAAGAATGAGAAAGTGCTTTGAGAAGTTTTCAAAAGTTGATAGTACTTCAGTGAAAGGCTTTCATTCATTAGGGGCCTACGAAGCTGCCTTCTTGCTTTAATGAGAGAGACCTGTGTCTGGTTTGGTGAAGGGCTCTGGAGGCACAATGCTATGTTCGTCAGGGTCTCTGTGATAGGAAGATGGTGAATTAGACGGGGGTGGGGGGAAGAAAGCAGGGGGAGAGGATACAAAGCAAGTAAAGCAAATAAAGGTGGAAACTTATATTGGAGTCTTGGACACTACCCCCCACCTCCAATGCACACCAACCTCCAAGATGGCTGACATGATTAATCCTCCCTTTAACCTCCTCTCATCAATTAAGGCTAGAGAGCTCTGCTTTAAGATTCTTACACAAAATGTACTGAGAGTATGTGTTCAGGACTTCTCTGCTCCTCCACTGTACTGTCTTCAGAAGGAGGCCTCTCCCTATTTCCATCTCTGTACCAAAGGGGATGGAGGAAATGGAATGGATTATTTGTTTGTTTGTTTGTTTTCTTTTTCTTTTTTCCCTTTACAGCCAATTCTGTGGCTCTTTTTTGGGGTGGTCATATTAGATCCGCTTATCTTTACTTCCCATATCCTCAGCTTTTGGCCAGTCAGTGGCAGGGAAGATAGAGCGCTAGTCTATTGCAGTCCAGCTCCCACACTAAGCTTAGCCTCTGAGACTACTGCGTTGAGTTGGCCAACTTCGGATTCTGGGATTCCCAGGACATCAATCAGGTCAAGCTACATAGAGGTCCACCAAGGGTACATTCCACACATAGTTTCTGCTCTCTCTGGGCCCTGGCCTTTAACATCTGGGTTAACTGTATCATGCAAACAGGGTAACGGGTGCAGAAAACAGCTGGACATGTGGCTGAGCCCAGGCTGAACATGAGTAGTTCTTAGAAAATGCTTCTGGATAAATCTGAGCCAACAAGCGCGTCCGTCTGAGTGCGGGTAGGAAAAAAAGCAAGCAAGGCCAGGCAGAGTTTGGACTTCCTGGAAGACAAGTCTGCACTTTTGAGGACGCTTTTCACTTTTACATAAGTTTTGAAGCTGGCTTCACACCACGGTGCAGAGTGACAAACTCAGCTTAAATGCATATGTTCACACTCACGTACTCGGCTTGTCCTCGCACACAGGGACGTGCGGGGAAAGCAGCGCTGAAGAGCGCTTACCGCCTCCCTCGGACAATTACCTAGGGTGAGCCTTTCTTTTTTACTGCGCCTGCGTGAGCGCGCACACGACAAGCCCCGCCTCTCTGGTAAGGACGACAACAGACTTGCGCCGGGAGGCGGGCTGCGCCTGCGCGGTCGCCGCGTCAGCCGCTTGCGCGGGGCTGGCGACTGGAAGTCCTGAGTTGTCTGTACTGAGCGTGAGGTCCGCCGCGCCGAGTCTGTGAAAAAGCGTGGGGGAAAGTGCTGTCCCGAGCTGCAAGAATCAGAGGTAGTGTTACCTTTCCGGCCGGCCTGAATCCGCCTCCCCTTCCCTGCCCCGCCCCAACTCCCGGGGACCCCCCCCCACCCCCAGCGCCTCCTGTTCCGAAGGGAGCCTTTGCCGAGGTCATGAAGCTCGTGAGGAAGGATATCGAGAAGGACAATGCGGGCCAGGTCACCCTCGTCCCCGAGGAGCCCGAGGACATGTGGCACACCTACAATCTAGTGCAGGTGGGCGACAGCCTGCGGGCCTCCACCATCCGCAAGGTCCAGACCGAGTCCTCCACGGGCAGCGTGGGGAGCAACCGCGTCCGCACCACCCTCACCCTTTGCGTGGAGGCCATCGACTTCGACTCCCAGGCCTGCCAGCTGCGGGTTAAGGGGACCAATATCCAAGAGAATGAGTATGTCAAGATGGGGGCTTACCACACCATCGAACTGGAGCCCAACCGCCAGTTCACCCTGGCCAAGAAACAGTGGGACAGCGTGGTTCTGGAACGCATCGAGCAGGCGTGTGACCCGGCGTGGAGCGCTGATGTGGCAGCTGTGGTCATGCAGGAGGGCCTCGCCCACGTGTGCTTAGTCACACCCAGCATGACCCTTACCCGTGCCAAGGTGGAGGTGAACATCCCCAGGAAACGGAAAGGCAACTGCTCCCAACATGACCGGGCCCTGGAGCGGTTCTACGAACAGGTGGTCCAGGCTATCCAGCGCCACATAAACTTTGATGTTGTAAAGTGCATTCTGGTGGCCAGCCCTGGATTTGTACGAGAGCAGTTCTGCGATTACATGTTTCAGCAAGCTGTGAAGACGGACAACAAGGTGCTCCTGGAAAACCGCTCCAAATTCCTTCAGGTAAAAAAGCCTTTAATCCAGAGAGAGTTAAGAGTGGGCAGAGGGATTGCAATGAAGGGTTCAGGTTCTGATGTTTTAGAATGGGGGAGGAGCAGATGGCTTGGCTGGGACTGTCAATGAGATTGTAAAGAGAACTGAGCTGTGCAATTTCTAGCACTTTCATCAGGTAACCTTTTGCCTAAGTCCTTAAACAGGTTAGGCCTTATTCACGCGTTTGTCTTATGTCATTGTGGACTGACGAATGGATACTTTCAGAGATTCTTTTGTATGATTGTGATTCTAGGTGCACGCCTCCTCTGGACACAAGTACTCCCTGAAAGAGGCCCTATGCGACCCTACTGTATCGAGCCGCCTTTCAGACACAAAAGCAGCTGGGGAAGTAAAAGCCCTGGATGACTTCTACAAAATGTTACAGCACGAACCTGACCGAGCTTTCTATGGACTCAAGCAGGTGGAGAGGGCCAACGAAGCCTTGGCCATCGACACGTTGCTCATCAGCGATGAGCTCTTCCGGCATCAGGATGTGGCTACCCGGAGCCGATACGTCAGGCTGGTGGACAGTGTGAAAGAGAACGCCGGCACCGTAAGGATATTTTCTAGTCTCCATGTGTCGGGGGAACAGCTGGGCCAGCTGACAGGAGTAGCTGCCATACTCCGCTTCCCAGTGCCAGAGCTTTCTGACCAAGAGGACGATTCAAGTTCTGAAGAGGATTAAGACTGACAGTTAATAGTTTCTTCTCTGGTTTTCTCTGCATCCTGGACAGGTGCCAGAGCGGCACTTGTGGATCCTGCTGGGGTTTCTTGTGTGTTGGGTTCACATTAAGTGATTTATGGTTTGGTTGGCAGGACATGTATTCAAATTAAATAAACCACAACGATGTCCAATCATTATTATGTTTTTTTCTAGTTCGGGTTAACTGTTTTTTAAATATCTGGAAACAGCAATTTTTCTATCTAAGAAAGCAAGCCTGTTTGGGGGTTTGATTATGAAACTCCACCTATTTACTTTTTCTTTTTTCTTTTGGTTTCCCTCATAAAGCGCTTTAATCTCCCATGGTGTTTATTTCCATTCTACGTGGTGTTTCTGCATTTCATTTCATGATCCATTTTCTCATCTCTTTCTAGGTTCTCCCCCCCTCAAAGATTTTGACTATATCCACCACTTGAAGTGGTAGCCAAACAGTAAATAAAGCCAGTCTAAATGTTATTTTCTTTCAGAGATTTGTTAAACATTTTAAAGATAGGCTTTTTGCTCTTTGTTGTTCTAATCTACTTTCTGTAGAGAAATTATTTTCAGACAGTAGAGGTTTGATCTACTAGGAAATCTCGGTGGAGTCTCAGGCCTTTACAGATGAGGTGATAGTATGTGGTTTGCCTACAGTGTGGCCGATGCATGGCGAAGCTGGATGGTTCTTGACAGGGCAACAGTGCCGTATCCTTGGTTTGCTGTGTTTCATTTACCGTGGCTTGTCAGTGTTACACGCACACAGGGTGTCTGTGGCATTAGTCTGTGGTCACACATTCTTACTGGACTATGCTATGTTTGAAGAAAGCATGGTCAGGGAGTTGAGTAATTCACAAGGTTGTAGTCTAGTAGTAGTGTAGTAGATGAGGAATTTCTACAAATTACCGTGTAGAATATTTTTAACTACATAATTTGGATGTGCATTTCTTAGAGAGGGAACCTTGGAGATACCGAATTGCAGCTTGATCTTTACAAGGCTCAGTTTAGCACATGATTAGGAATTCTGTCTGAAGTCTGGATCACAGATGCCTTTATCATGTAAACTTAAGGTTTTGTTAGTCTGCTGCCTTTCTTGTGGTATATAAACACATCTAGAGTTATTTTTTGATAAGCTTGTTTAAATTTTTCCTAGGATGCTGGGAACTGGTACATTTATGATGTATCTGTATCTACCTCCTAAAAATAACTCAGGCTGTCCTTTCATTTTAATGTTTAGCTTTAAAGCAATATTAAAAGTTTTTTTTCTGAAGTAACGATAGGAATACAGAGAGGAAGCCATTCTAGTTCTTAAATGCAGGACCTGGTTGGCGATGAATCCTAATCTCAGGATATACATTGCTGCTGTAGTGTCTTTAGCACTAAAATGAAGTCTAATAACTGCTGGCCACATTTTAGAGCAAAGGTTCACTGTCATAGCTTCTCATTGGGAACTCTTGAGTGGCTAAGCTGCAGCCCAGACTAACCAAACAACCTTTTTGCCCTGGAAGTGTGGGCGTGATAGCCTGAGCCTTCTATTCTGGGCACTGGGGTGGCAGAGGCAGGTGGATCTCTGTGAGTTCAGGGAGAGCTGGGCCTTTGTAATGAGATCCAGTCTTAAAGATACATAAATGACTGCAGCAGGTTACAGTGGTCCACAGGGCTGAGAACTGCGTTCAGAGCTGCCATCTGCAGACGGGCTGGAGAGGACAGCAGCCCCTGGGAAGCTGTCTTAGCACCTTGGAAGCACGCTCCGCTCTTGACTGAGAAGCTGCTTTGTTCTAGGGTCTTCAGGTGATTGCTGTGTGGAGTAAAAAATCTAATAGAAATGTAGGTGATAGGCTTTCCAAACAGAGTTAGGACATCTGGCTGGGTGTCAACCTTTAAGATCAGCTGACTAGACTGATGTAGCTATATTACCTCTAAGTAAATGCAAGTTTTTATGTATATAAAGTATGTGGAAAATCTTTTTATTTTAAAGTCATATTTTATATTGCAATCCAGAGAATAATTCATACTATATTGTAGGGACAAATATAAAAGTAATGATTAAAAAAAAAATTCAATTTAACCCTCTAGTCATTACTGTTGGTCAGAGTGAACCTGTGAGTTCACCTGCTGTTCCTTAGGAAGAACGGCAGCATCTTAACCTTGGATTTGAGATGTGCTAGCTGGGGAGCGGGTGGACTCAGCTCAGATGTGTCACAGGAAGAGTTTGGATTTACCATACTAGGAATCAGGCAGATGGATGGAGAGCAACTGTTTTATAAATAATCACTGTTGAACCACATCTGTGATGGACAGGAAGAGACATGAGTGTAAACAGGAAGAATGGTTAAAAGGGTGCATTAGAAGCAACTGAGAGGAGTAGCAGCAGTCACAAGGTGATACACCCTCTAGTCCGTGTCAAAGGACACCATTAGAAAATGTTGGGGGGGGTCGACATGCTTGGCTGCGCATTTTTCAGAGTTACAGAAGTAGCATCTGAAGACAAATGTCAGGGCGTTTTGAAGTGTTAGGATAAAGCACCAATTGAAGTAGGAAGTCAGAGACCCTGACTTGGAAGCAGAAACAGTTTGTATGAGCTTGTCTAGGACACCTGGAGTGCTCTCCTTCTGCTGAGGCTGGGGCCTTTCAGTGAGGTTGTTCCGCATCAGCCTCGGAAAGCCATAACTTAAAAGAAAAATGCACCAGGATGTTCCGATTTAATTTACTAAAAGTTAGTTCCATTATTCTTGATTGTAAGCAAGCGTTAACGAGCTGTAGCTTACAGGTTGAGACCCTCTTGGATGTCAGAGGACCCTTTTCACTGGGGTGGCATATGAGATAGCCTGCATATCATCAGATATTTACATTACAATTCATAGCAGCAAAACCACTGCTGTAAGCTATAATGTAGACCAGGAGATTATTTGCTGTCCAGGCCCTCGTGCTGCCTAACATGATAGGCATCTAGATTTCTCTAACAGTCTTCACCTCTTTGGGGAATTTTTTTTTTTTTTTGCCAAGTTTTATTTTTATCGCAAGAATAGAAAATACTTGTTTTGACATTTTATTTGAGTAGACCTACAGTTTTGTTGACATATTTGTCACTAAATGAGTTCTCCAACAAGGAAAAGCACCTAAAGTGAAGAGCTAAAAAGACTCACTGATACAGGGTGACATATTCCTGCCTATAACCTAGCACTCAGGAGACTAAAGCAAGAGGATGATGAGTTCTAGGCTAGCCTAGGCAACATAGCAAGATCTTGTCTCAAAAATAAACTGTATTTCAGATTAGGTTTAAAAAATCCTCAATAAAATATTTACTTGATATCGATTCACTTCCTTAGTCCTTGTTTTATGGTTTAGTTTATATGCTCTGAAACAGATTCCCAAACTGCTTCCTAAATACCTCTTTATACATATGGGAATTAGGATATAAATCAAGTATTTACTAATTTCATTTTTAAACAATTTTTGTTGTGTTATAATATTTTGTTGTATTATAATATTTAAACATGAAAGCAAATTTACTGATGAATGAGTATGTTGTTTAACTTTACACAGGGGATTAAATCTTTACTGAAGAGTTGATACCGCACAGTGTACATCTTCAACATTTTGGCGTGGATCAGTATGTTTGTTACATACTCATTGCTGAGGCTGCCACTGGTCATGAATGCATTGTAGAAATGACAGAGGGAGGTTTAGGAACATTTCAGAAGTTCTTGGAAATTCTGGCCCTGTAATCTGTCAAAATTTATTTTACTTAAAACCAAATATGCCACTTTGCCATGCCAGCTTGAGTGAGCCCTACCTGAGATTACTTCCCCAAAATTCAATACTTGTACATTAAGAATTACTGTTTTCTGCTCTTAGAAAAACAGTGACTTAGTTATGAAACAAAATATAACCATAATGTCATGCCTAGGCATGAGAATATCAAGTTATCATATCTTTGTGTTAGAATATTTAACATTCTGTGAGTTGTCTACTCGTTCTTTCATTATCCACTGCCTATGTTCAAACCCTGTCTTTAGGATGCTAATTTAATGAAACTACCTGATTTCTGTACTATCAGAGAACTAGAAGACTTGGTGTATATTTTGGTTTGGGTGATATACTTGGTTTTAGAATGGCTAGTACTGAGGCAAAGGCAACATCTAGCAGACAAAACAGAAACTTGAGCCAGAGGTGCTATGCCTGGCTGTGCACAAATTGGTATTGTGGCCTCTATTCCAGAAAGGAAGTAACTTAGTCTTTAAATGGCATTCCCTGTGATGAACGTTTTAAATGCATTAGTTCTTCTAAGACCCTGTAAGAGAAGATTTTATCATCATCATATGAGAAAAATTAAATTACAAGAAGATAACTAAATTGACCTAAATCCTCAGCTAGTGAATGTAGTAAAGTGCTCTACATAGAAAGTTTGCAAGAATGTCAATTCTATTTTTCAGTTGTCTCTTTGATATTGGTTATGTCTGTGCCTAGAATAAAACTAAGTTAATACCCATACGACATACTGAGCTTAAGCTTAATCATTTTATGTTTTTATTTTCCACTATTTAATCAACTGGAAAGTCAGTGGCTTAATCCTATGATATTTCTGCTTATAACATACCTGAGCATTAGAAAGCAGGAAGCAATCCCTTCCACTCTTACAGTAAGTTATGAATTTCATCCTTGGCTTTGGCAAGCTTGTTTCAGTTAAGTCTACTCTCTCTGCATACCTGTGTGTACATGGCGGTGCACATGTGGGCATCTGCGCCCGTGATGGCCAGAAGACAACCTGTCCTGCAGGTTATCAGGCATTATCAACCCTTCTCCTTTTTTTCTAAATATTAGAAAAGATCTCTTTTGACCTGGAACTTGCCAAAGAGACAAGGCTTGGCCAGCCAAGGAATCCCAGGAATTTATCTGTTGTCACCTCCCCAGTTCTTAGATACAAGGTGTCACCACATTAGGCTTTGATGACTTGAAATCTCTGGGCAAACTCAGTTTCTCTTGCTGTCAAAGCAACCACTCTTCATACTGAGCTCTCTCTCCAGCCCCTAAACCTATCATCATAAAATGTCATTACTTCAACATATAACTATTTTCTAAGCATCTTTGTAGCTACATTTGTGACATAGGAATAAGCAAATTGAATACCAGAGAACAAAACCCAGAGATGGTCAGGCTTACAGGGAAGTAAGAATAGCTGTTAGAAGTGACCACTACAGCCTGGGAGGAATCCTGAGACAAGAGCAAAAGAGAAATGCATAGAGTCAATGCATAGTCTTTCTCTGGGGCCTGCAGGTACTACTATGAAATAGCAGTTAGTGTTCACAATTAGCAAAAGACTGAGATACATTAACATATTCTGTTAAAGAAGTCAAGGAAATATTACATCTTTCAAAATGGTTTGTCTACAAAATGATGATGTTGGTGGTAGTGGTGGTGATGGGCTTGATGATGATGATGATGATGATAATGATGATGATGATGATGATGATGATGATGATGATGATGATGATGATTGCAGTGCTAGAGAGTCTCTTTGTTAGGTGAGTACTCTATTGCTAAGCTACATACCTCGCCCCAATTCCATCTAAAATTATTAAATAATACTGGTAAATCTTTAACTACTTGTTTAGGATGACAGTCTTAGATAACTAGTGTTTGGTTTGTTGTTGTTGTTGTTGTTTTCAATAAGTCTCATTAAGAAAACTCAAATGCATATTGGAACCTGGACCTCCATTAAGGGAAGCAGTTGCCTTTGAATTTTAGTTGTGAAATGTGTTCAGAGGTGGGAGGTCCTTCTGAGTTCAAGTCTTGGTTGCAGACGTTTTATGTCTGGAATTTTTCATCAGGGCTCTGTGTAAACACTGACCAGAACTTTGGGCCTGACACCATTGTGAAAGATTGCTCCTGTGAATATAAAACATTTTAATCTTGTGTTTCGGCTCATTTGCTCTTGTCACCATAATTTATAGCTTATTTTTCCTCTACAAGTATGTGCAAGAGTGTTTTTTACTGAGGTCAAGGAGAGAAAGCTTAGCATCTACTTCAGTAGAAGGTGCTCAGCCTTTTAGCATCAGAGCAGGTTAACTTGGAAAGGAACTCTATAGAGCAGGTGTAATCTGAAGGCCACCAGGCTCAAAGTCACACAAACAGGAGGTTTTCAGAGCCTCTACATTCCTGTTTGATTTACCCCATTCCAGCTTCAAACATATTTTTCTGTTCCCAGCACATACGGGGGTTTATTGGATGGGGTAAGGAAACCGGCATGATTCAGGACTTTAGTGTGCCTTTAACCCTCCTATTTGACAACTACTCTTCTTCTTAGGGGAGGATAATTTCTCCCTGAGCATCATCACTGATGCTCAAAAGCAGGTCTTCCATCTCCACACCATGCCTGCCTATTTCCTAAGCCATTTACCAAGTGCCAACTGTGTGTCAGCATGCTGTTAGCTTCCAGGGTTCTAAAGGGAAGGGAGACCTCAGTCTCTTCCACAGCATGATGGGAATACATCAGTCAAGAAACCCAGAGAGAGGGGCTCCTAACCTGGCCTGGCTTCATGAGGACCCGAAGACAGACCTGAAACTAGAAAGGTCCCACAACCATCCCACAGTGCTCTCTAGAGATGAGGCGAAAGAGGCTTGCGGGTGGGAGTTGGGGTGGGGACGGGGGACTCTCCTTTTAAAGCCTGTGACCTTTCTTTGGTGATTTGTTTAAGTTGTGGTTCATTTAGTCTTTAGTTTCTCTGGATATTAGATTTTTAGTGTGACTAACAAAGTGACAAGAGGAGACATGGAAAAGCAAGCGTCCCATCAAGTTCCACTCTCAAAGACTCAGGAAATGGTTCAAGTCAGCACTAGCTATCGATCATTGCTAAGAGGACTTATGTGGGAACCTTTTGGGGCATGCATGATGTTCTTATAATTGCCATCGTCACCCTTTGTGACTCACAGAAAAAACCCTAGCCTAGAAGAATGAGTTTGGCTTACTTCTCCATAGCACAGCAAAGAAGAGATGAATCTTCTGCTAAATAAGTCTTAAGATACGCAGAAGCTCTGTGCTCTTTCAGAGGACGAAAGGTTCCCAGCACCCACATCAGGCAGCTCCCAACTACCTGGAACTCCAGCTTCAAGGGACCTGACTTTCTCTGCCAGTGTCTGGGGATAATTACATGTAAATACACACACACACACACACACACACACACACACACACACACACCCCTTTAAAAAATGAATAGGGACTGGCAGTGTGGTAGCTGTGATGACCTCCTGTTGGTGGGTGGCTCTTCCTCAGAGCTGAACAGGATTTCAGGGTCCAAATGTCACAGAACAGGGAGAGGGTCATACACTAGCCAGGTCTATGGTGACAAGAACGACAGGAAGATTTGGATTGTAGGCCGTCAGAAAGAACTGAATGAGACCTTTGCCACTGGTTTAATAGTAGAGCAGCCTGTGAATAAGGTGGCCTATTGGATTGCAACCTGCGAAAGAGGGGGTTGTACCCTGTGCCACCCCAAGATTGTATAGAAAATGGTGGGAATATTTGTCTACTGTAGCCTCAGTTCAAGCAGCACCATCACTAGTGTAGGCTATACCTAGTCCTATGACACTTTCTGAACATCAACGTGGATGTGCTGGTGTGGCATTCTATGACTAGTACCCATCATTATGAATAAAGGATGCTCCCACCAAGGAGGGGAGGGGTATGTGTACAGAAGAGTGGCCCTTGGTTTCATAGTCTTGTAGGCCTCGCTGACTATGCTTGGAGCAGTAACAGTAACTACTGGTTATTTTTATAAGCTATGTAAAATCAAATTTTACCGACTTAGGCTTAAAAAACAATCTGTTTTGTACCATATTTCAAAAGCTGCCAAACTTTGGGTTTGGCTGGCTGCAAAGGAGCAGCCTGTTAGGAGCGAATTCCAGGGCTGGGGGTGGGGGTCACTGACTTGGAATGTTTTGCCAAACACTCCCATATTTCCAAAGTTGTTGGGGGGGGGTATTTGAACTTGAGTCTGATGGGGAAAGTTGTTTAAACCAGTTGTCAACTGGCACACAAGAATCTTGAGGTTTGCAGCTTTTTTTTTTTTTTTTTTGGAATAGTTTGCCACATTCCAATGACTTGCCAAGCTGCAGGGTGCTGTCACTGCCCTTCTTTTTCTTTCTTCCCTATCATCTCTGCATGCTCTCCTAGAGAAGCAGGCAACAGGGGAAACACACGTGTTCTTTGCAGTGATTTCTCAGAGTGGACAGGACCAGGTACCTACAGAGTTTTCCAACCATTCTGATGTTTAAACCTTACCCCCAAATGAAGCAGAATATTTGGAAAAAGAATCCCAGGCACCTACACATTTTAAAAGCTCTGCAATTGCTTCTTATCTTTGTCAAAGTTGAACCTAGGAGGTATCATTCCCAAATCAGTTGGCTTTAATGTGTACTGAGTGGCCACAGTGTGAATTAGCTTTCTGGTTAGGAAGGGAAAGAGGACATATACATTGCAGAAAAGGCAGTGTCAAGCAGTTGGCAAGACAAACATATTTTAGTACATATTGCTTCTTTGTATTTTTTGAATTTGCTATAATATCTCCACAAGAGTAATACTCATAAGTTGGTAAATAATGATTTTTACTGTATACATGAGTTACAGTAGGGAGTTTACAAAGCTAGAGAAACAACTTTTTATTCTCCAAAAGAGAGAACTTATACTGTTTTAAAGATGCAAGAATTTCATTGCATAGAACAAGAATATAATACTCTTCTGTTGCATAGAATGGATAGCAGTCTTGTTGGGAACAGGAAGCTGTCAGAACTGTTTGGAACCATGTGAAAAGATGGTTATTGGCACCAGTCCAGCTTTTGAATATTTCTCTACTATGCTGGTGTGGTGAGAACATTGGCTGGGGGCTCTAGAATGTTGGGCAAGTCACGTTGCCTTCACAATCCTCAAGTTCAGTGTCATGAGCTTTAGTTTATAAAGAGGAGTAACAAGAAAACTTTCCTTCAGATTTGCAAAGAATTTGCAAAAATATTTACAAAAAAAGTAACTGGGAATTGATAATGACTCAATTAACTGTGTTTTGTTACTTCTATTGTTTTCTCTTTTTAAAACCACATGTATAATCAAGATAACACAAAAAGTGCCTCATGTGTCTTCTACCAGAAATTCTTACCAAAGTCTCCATCAAAGGAGGTGTTTCAAGCAGAATAGTAGGAGGCTTCCATGAGAGTTACATTGAGATGGAGATAGGCTATCAACATAGTTCTCAGTTTCCATGCCTTTATAGCTGGGTGCAGACCACTTACCCCCCAGGACAAAGGACTAACGAAAGGAAACTGCTCACTTTGGTTACTGATGTGGAGGGATATGGCAGACCACCTCTGAGTTATGATGTTTATGTTAGGTACATCAGATAATAATAGCTGTTAGATGCCACTGAGAACACAGAGTGTGAGTCCCACCTTTGTTTAGACCCCAGTAATGACAGAAATGAACAACAGAAGCCAGTGAAGCCAGGCATAGAGGCAGATTCTTTTTCAGCCTTAACTCATTATTTGGTTCAGTCAAGTGATATTAATTCTTACATTAAAAGGTACATTATCTTTCTCTGCATGTAAACAAATCAACTCTTATGGTATGTTTAATATTTTTCCTTGGATATTTTAGGTATCCCTAAGTCAGAAACAAACCATAATTTCCCTCCCATTTTTTAGTCATGTGTAGAAATCTAATCTAGCAATACAAATATTAAAGGAATATTTAGAAGAGGCAGCTTCAGTTGGAAAGAAGGGAAAACACAGAACTCTGCTACTGAGATCACCCACCTTCATTGACTTCATTGACCCATCTTCTAGGCTTAAACCTAAACCAGAGCCTGTGAGCTCAATCGCTACTGATTGCCATGATCAGACTGGCTTTCCAGAGGTTACACACTCGTCCAAGAGGGAGGATGAAAGCTGGCCCCATATTCACAGCCTGTATCTCTTTCCACTCCATAGCTTGTATTTAATCTCCATCCCTCACAAGCAAGGGTGTGGATGCTGAGGACACAAACCCAAAGAAAACAGCCACTTACCTTGTTAAAACAAAACTATCATTCTTGAGGTGCCTTGCCAAAGCCAGGCATTGTCCTGTGTTGGGGCATTCATCATACATTGTACTGATGTCAGAACCTTGTGGCCAGACAAGGGTGTTCACGTCCAGCTCAGGCTCCTGCTAGAGAAAGTGGTACTGAGTCATCTATGACTCCCAAGCTGAGGTGAGTCTGAATGCAGGCTTCATACCTACATAGAAAATAGAAATTATCCAACCATGTGTATTAATCAAATGGTCAATATAACATTACTCCTCCTTTTATATGATTTTTCTGCATGCTTGCATTAAATCTGCCTCATCTGACCACAAGATGCTCATGTTAGAACAATTGCCTGGTCCACCAACAATACCTGTCCTATCTATAGATTGTAAATGGAGGCTCATTTTAAATACACAGAGTCAGTTGCTCTCTTATGTTTTTAGCATGAGGACAGTAGGGCAAGGAATTTGACATTAGTCTGAAGCATCAGGAAGGAAGTGCAGGAAGCACAGGAAATGCCTTGCTCCACAGTCTCGGCTTGTCTTGGGGTCAGCCAAGGCCACTTTGCATCTCTCAACTCTGCTTCTATCCTTTGGACCTGAAGGAAACAGAAGCCAGAGAAGAGGAAGATGATTTGAACCTCCTGACCCCCAACACACAACATGTCCTGAACCTAAATATTGTCTTCCAATCCAGCTATCTAAATTTAAGTGCAATTTGGAGAAGAATCAGCCAGCAAACATGTCCACATTTCCTTTTGGATAGCAAATGTTAATCGGGGTAGTTCACAAATATTTATCCCAAAAGAACAAGGTCTACTGAAAATTTTTCTCTCCTAAAAATATATATATATATAAAATTATAGAGAGCAGCATGACTCTAAGACTAAAGTGAAGGTGGTTTTCACCAAGCCTGACCACCTGAATTTCATTCTTGGAACACATGTGCTTGAAGGAAAGAATTGACTCCCCAAAATTATCTCCCCATGTTTTAGCTATGGTGAACATTCATGTACACAAATACACACACACACACACACAGCACATCAATCGATCAATAAAAATAGAAATCAAGCCAACTTAACAAAGCCTGTGGTAAGAATGTTTTCCTTCCACCTTCCTATAATTGCAGATTTAGAGTCAGCATTGGAGAAACAGTGAATAAGACGTATAATTCTAGAAAACCATTTGTTTATCTGAAATTAAAATCTACCTGGTAGATTTTTACCCAGGTAGTACCCTCCCCCCATTCACTCGTCCATCAGTTGGCCACAATTGGCATAGGCAGGAAAGACCTTTGCCTAGGATAATGTTGGAAGGGTCACTGCACTGGTGGGTATATTCCTGGATTACATATGTCTCTAGTTTCAAGGGCCTTTCTTGAAAGAGTACCATTAACAAAAACTAAACTCCCCAGACTTCCTAAGTAGGTAGACAACATCTAAGAAGATGGTGGCTAAGGATGAAGGAAGGCTCTGAAATGAGAGTGTCTGGGCTCGATGCTGCTGATAGTCTTTGGTGACTAACCTCAGTTTCTCTGTCTAGATAGTAGCACCAATGATTTATATGTGTTAAAGCTGTGACCACTCTTGTTAATTTTCAAGGTTAGTGGCAGTAGATAAAACCTAGCTCAATAAGACCCAAGCTACAGTTCTGTGATTTATCTCACCTACCTTTCCATCCTCTGGATAGCACTGTTATACATTTCTTAGGGCATCTGGGGAGAGATAGTCCATAGAAATTCAGACAAGAATCTAGAACCAATTCCTGGCCTCTCAAGATAGGGACAATGGAAAGGAATAAGAACAGGAGGAGGAAGGGAGACCTCAGTGGGCTACTACGGAAGGGGAAAATTCCTATGTAAGCTAACAGGGCCCTGAACTCCTTCTGTCTTAGGAGAGACAGAGAGGATCCATCTCCTTAACAAGACCAACCAGACACACTGAGAACCTCCCCAGAGCTAAAATGCTCGTTGAACATCATCTAGAACCAAATAGAATTTATAGTAAGAATACCTACTGAGGGGGACAGTAGAAGGAAAACTGCTGTGGTAAAAGCCAGGTGAGCAGTGGGTATATGGTGGCCTAGTGTCAGTGCTGTCAGTGAGGCCAAGTGGCAGAGGAAGAAGAGGAGGCAGAGGAGGGGAGCAGGAAGAGGGGCGGGAAGGTGGGAGTCACAAGAGTAAGGGTAGAGGTCCTACAAGAGGAGTGT
The DNA here is from genome assembly GCA_019843815.1 of Montemys delectorum. NCBI lineage: Eukaryota > Metazoa > Chordata > Mammalia > Rodentia > Muridae > Montemys > Montemys delectorum. Next base: position 37,333 of record JADRCD010228134.1, on the reverse strand, counting down.
AGATTGTTGAGAGTTAGCCTGAGGAGGTGAAGTTGGGGTTTGAGGGAACATCTTACAAAGCAAGGGTTGAGAGGGGGAATGGGAGAGCAACTTAGTCTCTGAGCTTCTTTCAGCTCAGCCCTGTGTTTGCTGTGCTCCAGGGGTGGGGCTGAGGTGTGCAGAGCCTGCCACGCCTTGGCAAGACACAAAGGCCCCTTGGGATCCATCTTCACCTTATCTCCTACAGAGGATGAGGGTGCTGAGCAGAAATGGACCTGTCACCCCAAGCTTGACTGTCTACACAAAGCAGTTGTGATTTTCCTTCCCCTCCCTGGACTGCCTGTGAAGGGTTGGGTTTCTGGTGGGCACTGACTCTGAAGTCTTTACGACACTGCCAGATGATCATGAGGACCAAGACTTGCATCTTCAGGAAGGATCAAGGAAATGCTCCTCTACGTTGATACCTCTGTCAGCTCCCACAACTATATTCCCAAGAAAGCTCACGGGGGAGGGGGGGAACTACAAGCTGCTGGGGCAACCGAGGAGAGTAAGGAAGGACTCAGCACTAGATGGAGACAGCTTCTGGGTCAGAATTCATGGCCGACACCAGCTTCCCCTCTTACACTGGAGTTCTTCATCAGTGAAATCAGACATTCCAGCTTTTCAGAGTTATTGTTTATAAAATACTTTGTGTGTGTTGTGATTATAAAAAGAGAAAGAGCTATAAGAATATGTTCTGGCGAGGTGTGGGGGGGAGGGGAGTGCCTCAGCGGGCCCATGCTGAGGCATCCCTTCCCCCTGAGGCACCAGACACACATCAGTATGATATAGAATAGATATAGCATAGAATTTATTTAGGGCATGGGGAGGGGAGTTAAAAGGATAGCAGAGGCAGAGAAAGGCAGAGAGGAGAGAGTAGAGAAGTAGGGGCCGGCCATGACCATGCAGAGAGAGGGGGGGAAGGGAATGAGGAGAGAGGGGGAGCAAGGGGGTAAGAGGCAAGGTGGCAAGAGGGTAAGAGGCAGGAGTAAGAGAGAGAGAGAGGAGGGGGCAAGCAGCCCCTTTTATAGGGCCAGGCCTACCTGGCCATTGCCAGGTAACCATAGGGCGGAGCATACCTGACTGCTGCCAGGTATTTGTGGGGGTGGCGTTTATACAGAATGCTAAGAGTGTATACTATTTGATTTTTTAAAAACGAGTTAGTCTTGACTATAATTATGGCGCTTGGGAATCTGAGGCAGGAGGGCTGCTGTTAGTCTGGGGCCAGACTGAGCTGTATTGTGAATTCCAGCCCACTTGAGTTACAAAGTGAGACCTTGTCTTAAACAAACAAGTTTGCTGCTGCTGTAACCTGGGGCTTCAGAGTCACCATTCAAAGTGAGATAAAAGTTGTTTGGGCACTTTTTGCTTACTGGTCTTTTGCCTATATATTATGGTTTTTAATTTTGTATTTTATAGTTTTGGGGTTTGTGTGTGTGTGTGTGTGTGTGTGTGTTTCTTGTATTATTATTATGGTTTGTTTGATTTCTGTTTGTTTTCCAAAGAGAGAGAGAGAAGAAATTGAGTGGGGTCGGTGGTAGAGAGGATCTGGTAGAACCTGGGAAAAGGGAAACTGATCAGAATGTACTGTATGAAAAATTATTTTATCTTAAAAAAAAAAAAGGCCTAGCCCAGAATAAATGCTTAACATACTTTTATCTGTTATGTTTAAAATGTCCATAGGTCTCAATAAGTGTCCTTGAATGTAGAGTTGTCAACTCTGAAAGGAAACTATTTTGCCGGCAGAAACAAAGCTTGTATTTATGTTTTTAAAGACAATTTTCCTTTGAAATAATGATAGTTAAAGATATCATAGAGTTAAATGAACACTTATAGTTAGGTGCTCCATCCATGAAGTTTGCATTTATTTCATTAGGCCAGAGGAATCATTCCAAGCCACAGCCTATGGCTCTCATGTTGTGTTCTTACATTACAATTCATAATAGTAGCAGAAATTACAATTATGAAGAAGGAACAAAAAATTCTATGGTTGGAGGTCTCCACAACATGAGGACCTGTGTTAAAGGGCTGCAGCCTTAGGGAGGTTGAGAAGAGAAGCACTGCTCTAAGCTCATCATCGTATTTCAGGTTTCCCCCCAGAGTTCCTCAGATGTTTTGCCCAGGGCACATAAGAATGATCTTTTCCAGTGAATTTCTGGGAAGCAATGTGCCTATTCGCACCATGTCATTTCACTTCTGCTCAAACTCAAGTGGAAAAAATATCATGTAAAAGTTTGTGTTATGACTGGTTACAGCAGGTGGGGGTTTTCTTTGCAAGGACATTTCCAAGTGGTGTCACCCAACAGCTGGATCCCTTTGCTTTGATGGAACTGGCACCCTAGCAGAAAGGGAAAAAGAAGCACTTGGGGCGATAAACTTGCATCAATTTGGGCTCAGTTTAGAGCTATTTAAAACCTCTTGTGGTTGATAGATTATAAAGCTTTAATGCTACTCACTAAGAAATCATATCGGAGGAATTTTATTCTCTTAAACATTTAGTCTCGTTTCAACCTACTGAGATGTTAATCTTTCTAAAACGTGTTTTTCCCATTTTTGGTCTCCTTAGTTTTCATAAAAGCCACTTGGAGTTTAATAGACCAGAATGACTGGATACAAGGAAGGAATGAGGGAGAATGTGCCCTGGGCTTGGTTTCAGGAAAGCCAGGGCCAAAGCTGGATTTTGCTACTACCTCGGCACTCACTAAACCATTACATAAGCCTCTTATATAAAGAGTAACATCACCTGGAAATATGGGAAAGATTACATCATATATACTCAGTAAATGCTAAATAAATTGTCATGGAAACAGCTGTCACAGTTTTGTGAGGACTCCATATTTAAGGATAGGTTACATGAATATTATTTCTAAAAATTAAATCCTGACCATGGAGAAATTATCCTCCTCCCAAAGAAACTGAAATGTGTTTTTGAAATGGCAAAACTGTATAAATCTACAGAATTATAGAATTGCGTTTTGTCTGTGCCAAAGATGAACAATTATGTCTAATGAGAAAAAGAGCATTTACATAGTAGCTCACTAAGTTGAAAATAATAAGTATAGCTCTCTAAATATACTCCCTCCATTGAGGTGCAAGTATAAAACTCATATGGCAAAATGGATTGCACCTCATGAGGACTTTTTCTAATACAGATCCATGCTCATTTGCGCCAGTAGGTTTTAGTTTAATTGTTGTTTATCATGTGTTTGTATATGTGTGTGTGTGTGTGTGTGTGTGTGTGTGTGTGTGTGTGTGCGTGCATGTGTGCTCACGACAAAACTGTTTTAAAATTGACTCAGATTCATTACAAGAAGATCCAGAACAGGATTTCCTTAGGCTGTCCATGAATATTTTGCAAGTTTCCTGGGAAGTGTACTTAGGCAGAGTTTAACCTGGAGCTCCTGAGCCACTGTGCTGTAAAGGACTTCCTGCAGGAGCCAAACCGTTGGGGCATGAGCTTAGCTGTTATTACTATGTCCCCCACTCACTGAACACAATGCTCTTAAAGAAGAGATACAAAACAGTGAAATGCCTAGACTCTGAAAGAATTAGGAGAACAAGAGGCTGGAGCACACCCTGCCTTTTTGGGTCATAATAGCCTAATAAGTCAATTCAGTCTTGATCACCTTGAAGCGTTCAGTACCAACACACACATCAGAAGGGTTTCCAATCTCTTACTGTTTCGAGATTTTAATGTTGTACATTTTTATATTGTTCTATTTTGAGAGTATCTAAAAGTCAGACACCTGTCCCAGTGTCAATAACAGGCTCAAAGCTATTAGCTACCCCTAAAAGACCGCAGAATTTGGCTTAACACAGCAGTGGCTTATTTTGCTCATCTTTCTTGTTTCCCAGTGTGGACTGAATGACTTCACTCTCTGTTTGTTATGCCACTGCAAAACACACAACACAAGGTCCCAGATCAAGGGAAGAGGGAGGTGGAAAGACTTCTCCCAAGTGCTTCAGCCCAAGGTGGAGAAGAGGCAGTCTAAGGTCTAACCATCATTCCTTTGAGGCAAAGTAGCCTGCTTAGCCCCACAAAAATGCAAGGAAGACAGGGAAATATGAGAGGACACATAGTGTTCTCTGAAAGGCCAGAAAATAGTGGAAGCATTTACCTATTATATGATGGATTTAAATATCAACCAAATGAAGAATAAAATGAAATATTATCTTAGTTTTCATTGCCTTGGTTTTGTGAGATGGTGCAATGGTCAAATGTCTGATGCATTCTTCGTTCTCATTTTAATGTTGTCTGTTGTGTTTTAAATGCTCTGCTCCTTAGTAAACAGATGAAATACCAGTCTAAGAATATAATTCTTAGCATTTCTGTCAGAAAATTGACATGCATCATACATTCCTTTGCATTGATATGCTGCGGTGTTTATATAATGTGTCTTTTTTGCCATTTCCACTAAATGGAAACAATGTATACTTTCAATAGCTGGCCAGCCCTGGTTTATACTTTTAACACATGCTGGTTAGTTAATAGATAATGGCAAGCTTATATGCAATAGCAAATATCCAGACCTGGAGTCAGTAAAAGCCGAGTGATACTCAATAGCATGAAAAGGAGGTAGGGTTGCCTGTAGTTTGCATGTCTACACTGCCTAGAGATTTCAGTTTGGGTCAGTGCTTTTCATAACATGTGCAATGGACTAAACTTGGAGCTCTGCTCTGATTCTACAGACTTGTATGCATTGAATGTTACGATTTCATTCCCCCATGCACCATTCCACATTAAAAAAAAAAAGTTCCTACTAAAACAGACTCTCTTCCCTTCTAGTTCATATATCTAGAGGTGAATTATTGTTTGAATCACAACTGTTAAGTGGAGAAATGGTGTCACTGCAATACGTATGTTACTATGATGCAGTATTCCCCCAGCATCTCAATGTTCTGTTATTAAGGACCAGCACTTGAGTGCCAAGGATACTGATTGATGGGCAGAAGCCTAGACTAACATGGTGCTGTGCACAATGCTCGTTTTCCTTCTGTTCGGCTTGCATTTTGTTATAATGTGTATGATTTATTGGAAGAACTTATTACATGGTTGGCTCCACAAGGAGTTCATTTTACTGCTGTCCCCATAACTCTGTAACCTCAGTATGTCCTTGTCCTGCTCCACTGAAGTCCTTTGTTTAGTATAGAGTTTATTTGGTCAAGACTTAACATGCCTTGAAAATAAGACTAGTCTTTTGATTGGCCTGTTATTGGCGTTATTTGTACCTGAGCTATAAAGTTGTATTGCCTTGGATCAACTTTTATCATAAACTCTGTTTTGTTTTTTGTTTTTTTGTTTTTTGGTTTTTTTTACAAGTGACTTTCTAGAAAAAGGTAAGATTGCTACTAGAGATGAGTTTGTCACACCGTATTAGGAACGCCTGTGTATTCATAGCTTAAGTTACATACATTTTGGAGCCTAGAAGAATGTATCAATAGGTCTGATGACAGGCCTGTTGAGCAGTTGCCACTTAGGAAGAGTTCTTTTTTTATCCCCTATATGTTAGACAAAGCATCCTTGTGTGTCAGGGTCCTCAAATGCTGTTCACATGCAGCATCTCATTGAAGTCCAACAGTAAGAGAATCATTATTAGTGTTTCTACTTGACAGGCTTGGAAATCAAGGCTCAGTGGATAAGTGTTTCCTAAGATATATCGGTGGCAAATTTCTGGCTATAACTAGTTATTCTCTGTTTAAAAGAACAGTTTGAGTATCCCATTTACTTAAGCTACTGGAATATAGAGATAACTAAAATGAAATGGAAATCTCCTCCAGCCAGATCTCTCTCTTCTCCCTGGAATTGATATAGAGTCTCTTTTCAGCCTAGTTGCAGGCAGAGTTAAATCATCTCAAACCTGGGGAGCTCCAGCTTTGGTACCCTCCTAGAACAGGCAGAGCCAGAGTGTCCTGAGAGCTTCTCCCAGGGGACTGGGGCTTTTAGCTGGCTCTTGGCCAAGGCATCTAGCCTGATGTTAACTGAAGTCTGTCACTTGTCTCTACTTTCTCTACTTCTCACTGTGGTTTCTACCTCTAAACACTCTCTTGTGTTTAGGGGACAAGGGGAACCATGGTCAAAAGTACAGTAGAAGACCCAGCACTAGGTCTTGACCAGGGGAACCATGGTCAAAAGTACAGTAGAAGACCTAGCACTACCAATCTTTCTGTCATATATGAGCTGCACTTCCACCCCAGGATGAATTGTCAAGATGACTCATCACTGTTCCCCAAGATTCATACTGTAGGATAGTGGACAAAGAATAAGGGCAAAGAAACACTGTTCTGTTCTTGGATGGTCAATAAACTCGCCAGGCCACGTTCCATGCATTAGCACAATAGCTTAGACCTTTCGTGTTTCCTGCTATTTGGGGGTACTAATTATGTAGCTTAATAAAGACTTCTTCAACCAACTTCTCAGAGCTATCTCATGGACACACTTGAGTTTAACATGTGCTTATAAAAAGGTTCCAAAGAGTTAGGATCATCAAGTTCAGGGGTGAGTAAGAACTCTCAGTGAGGCCCGACTATCTGAAGTCTTTCCAAATTTTCAATAAGTTTAAGAGGCAGATGGAAATGTCCAAGATGGGACCTGAGGTCTGAGTGGAGAATTTAGGCATTCTACAAGAGGGTGATTAATAAGAAAACCTATTGCTGAAACCACAGATATAATTAAGATGTAGAGCTGGTAATAAAGAAGATAACTGTGTTTGGAACTAATAGAAAATTTCACTTATATGTGAGAAGACAGGCACCTTCAAATGTCCCATGAAATGCTGCATAATCCTCATCTTAAAATCGCGCCATGATTTGAGTCCAGATACTCACAGTCATTTAGCAGCAAACACCTACAGTGGACAACACTGCTTTCTGATCTACCAGCCTTTTGCTACCTTAGAAAATGGAGGCTACTGACCCTTGAGATCTCTGGTAGTCTGGGTTTTGGTTCCCATGGTCTTGAAAAAGGCAAATCCCATAAACAATAAAATATTTCTTTAGTTGGTCAGGGTTTAGCCTGTGGTTGGGATTTCAGCTATCCCAGCAGAGACAGAAAGAATGGTGAAATAAAAGCAGAAGAGAGGTCACTGAGAACTGTAAGGAAACACAAAAGGAAAATGCAAAAGTGCTTTTAGAATTCCCTTTTAATTTTTCTTACCTGCCCCACCAAGTAGACAAGGTTGTTTTTATGTGTGGTAATACATAAATGATAGTTATACACATTATCACACTTACTGACTTATGAGCACAAAAAGTATCATTAGCATGTTCTGTCCAGAGATAGTTGGTCTCTCAGCCACGTGTAGAACTTTAATGCACACTGAGTTAAGAATTCTATGGGTTTTATGTTCTCATACTTAATGGTCCATGAACTAATTGCTTTGAGCTGTAACTGTGCTTAGTTTCATGGGTTAAAAAGAAATAGTAAGTAAACATGGACATGGTAATCATTAAGCCAAGTGATCATTCAACATATAACAAATAAATTAAATGTGGAAAGTGCATTTTAATAGGTCTTTCAAATTTGAATTTCCATCCTTATCTGTGTTTCCACCCACTGTCTCCCATTAGTGGTAAAATAACTAAGAAGGTGGCTCCCTCTTAGTGGGCTGACAAGTAACCAAGTAAAACAGTCTGTATTTTTTCCCATGTGAGTGGCAGGAAGTCTAAGTTACAGAATACCCAGTCACACAGTCTTACATTAGCTGCCAAAGAGAAAGAACTCTACACTCTTACTACATACGTTAGGGGGAAAGAGTATAAAGGATTCTTGAAAAGAGAACAATAAGACCAAGGTATTATTTGTCACAAATGCATGTGTATTTATATTACCTCAAAATAAGTTTAATTTTAAAGAAAACACATTTTACATACTTTAGGAGGCTAACTGAAAATGTGTTTTCTGTGGTATAATATTCGAAAAAAGTGTCATCCTGACAATGGCAACTCAGTAGCATTGTGAAGTTTTGTGCTCTACCAGTGACTACTTCATTACCCCTAACAGAAACCTCACCATCCTTCTGGAATCACCCTTATCCCCTCTTCTCTTTATCACATGGTACTCACAAATCTGCTCCCAGTTCTGATGAATATGCCAACTCTGGGCATCTTGTATAAATAGAGTTACATGTACTATATGAATTTTTCTTCTAGAGTCTACTGTAGTATTTTCAAGGTTTATACAACTCGAGACTTCATTCTTTTACATATGTGAATGGTATTCTGATGTCTCTCTTTAAGACTGATATAGATATAGATTATTTTATTATCCATTCATTAGCTGATAGGTGTTTGGATTTCTCCAGTTCTTGGCTATTGTAAAAGATGCTATTACCAACAATTAGTTACCAGTATTGCTATAGGCATGTTTTCAATTCTTTGGAGTAATATACCTAGAATTAGAATGGTTTTGTTTTATTTGTTTCTATGCTTAACTTATTGAGATTGGTTTCCATGATGAGGAAGTCATTTTCTATTCCCACCAGCCATGGATTGGGTTTCTAATTACTTACCATATTTTCAAAATGTATATTCTGATACACTTTATGGTGTGTGTGTGTGTGTGTGTGTGTGTGTGTGTGTGTGTGTGTTCCTTTGATTGTGGATAAAGTGGGATCTCATTTTCATTCTGATATACTTCTTTCTGATGATTAGAAATGTGAAGTATTTTTTTTTTCAAGAGCTTTTGGCTACTTGAGTTAACTTCCTGGAGAAATGCCTCTTCAAATCCCATCTCTGCTTTCAAATTAAGTTGTTGAACTCTTGTTTGTTCAATCACTCTGCTAAAAGAAAATGAACCCAAGAGGCTTTCAAGTGTTGTGTTATTGTTGTTGTTGTTTTATAGGTGTCAGGGTAAGGATGTGTTTATACTGTGATATTTGTATCCTTATGTATATTTCTGAATGTGTTCATTGCCTTTGGTTACTATATTAAATCAGCTAAACCACAATGGTTTAAAAGAAAAGAAATTTATTCTGTCACTATGCTGACAACTAGAAGTCCCAAACCAAGCTGTGGCAAGAGCTGCTTAGTTTGAAAGCTCTAAAGGATAAGTCACTGCCTTGGTATTTTGTGCTAGGCTCTGGGATTCCCTGATGCTTTAAGGATTGTAGATACAACACACTGATCTTGACCCCCTAGCTTTCCTGACTTTTCTCCACGGTGCTCCTGTGTCTAGATGCCTCAAATATTCCTCTTCTTTCTCCTATATAGAGGCCATTTATTGAATTTGGGGCTTAATATAATCTTTCCTGAGAAACCAAAGCCTGACTTAATTACAGACACAAAGGTTTTGTTTCCAAAAAAAGACAAATTTACAGATAAGGGGTGAGTGGTTGGACATATTTGGGAGAATATCAAAATCAAATCCACTGCACTGCGTATGAGTTGTTTTTTTTTTTTTTTATTTTATAAATGAAAGGTTTTAAGAAAGATAATGGGAAAACAATTTAAGAAAAAAGTAACATATCTGTTGGGATTCAGATCCAGGACAAGCAGCTAAGATACGTATTTAATATACCAAAGTGGTACTGGCCTCCAGGTTCTCCCAGCATCCCTCAGTTCCTACCTGTTGTAGAGCATCGCTGGTGTTCCCAGTCCTTTACCTTGAACTTTTCAGCCTAGGGACTGGGCTTCCCCCTCCGCAGAAGTTCTTCTCTACATAATGCAGACATTTTGATCTTCCTCTTCTTCTCTGCACCTTAGGTCAGGGCAATGGGCATGCTACATGCTGGGAGAACCTAGAGGCTGGATCTACTTTAGATATTTTTTTTTATTAGATATATTCTTTATTTACATGTAAATTTCTCCTTTCCCATTTTCTCCTCAAACAAACAAACAAACAAAAACCAAACAAAAACAACAAGAACAAACTCCTGTTGCCTCCCCCCTCCCCATGTCTGCCACCCCACCCTCTCCTACTTACTGGCCCTGGCATTCCCCTATACTGGTTTGTGGGTTGTCCTTCTGTATTCCAAGCTTCTGGGCTAATAACCACTTATCAGAGAGTTTGTTTATGTAGTGAATTACATTGATGGATTTCCATATATTGAACCATCCCTGCATCCCTGGGATGAAGCCTACTTGATCATGGTGGATGATCATTTTGATGTGTTCTTTGATTTGGTTTGCAAGAATTTTGTTGAATATTTTTGCATCGATATTCATAAGGGAAATTGGTCTGAAGTTTTCTTTCTTTGTTAGGTCTTTGTGTGGTTTAGGTATAAGAGTAATTGTGGCTTTATAGAACGAATTGGGTAGAGTGCCTTCAGTTTCTATTTTGTGGAATAATTTGAAGAGTATTGGTAGTAGGTCTTCTTTGAAGTTTTGATAAAATTCTGCACTAAACTCATCTGGTCCTGGGATTTTTTTGGTTGGGAGACTATTAATGACTGCTTCTATTTCATTAGCAGATATAGGACTGTTTAGATCGTTGATCTGATCTTGATTTAACTTTGGTACCTGGTATCTGTCTAGAAAATTGTCCATTTCATCCAGGTTTTCCAGTTTTGTTGAGTATAGGCTTTTGTAGTAGGATCTCATGATATTTTGGATTTCCTTGGTGTCTGTTGTTATGTCTCCCTTTTCATTTCTGATCTTGTTGATTAGGATACTATCTCTGTGCCCTCTAGTTAGTCTGGCTAAGGGTTTATCTATTTTGTTGACTTTCTCAAAGAACCAGCTCCTGGTTTGGTTAATTCTTTGTATACTTCTTTTTGTTTCTATTTGGTTGATTTCAGCCCTGAGTCTGATTATTTCCTGCCTTTGACTCCTCTTGGGTGAATTTGCTTCTTTTTGTTCTAGCGCTTTCAGTTGTGCTGTCAAATTGCTGGTGTGTGCTCTCTCCAGTTTCTTTTTGGAGGCACTTAAAGCTATGAGTTTTCCTCTTAGGACTGCTTTCATTGTGTCCCATAAGTTTGGGTATGTTGTGGCTTCATTTTCATTAAACTCTAGAAAGTCTTTAATTTCTTTCTTTATTTCTTCCTTGACCAAGTTATCATTGAGTAGAGTGTTGTTAAGCTTCTACGTGCATGTGGGCATTCTATTGTTTATGTTGTTTTTGAGGAGCAGCCTTAGTCCATGGTGATCTGATAGGATACAGGGAATTATTTCAATCTTCTTGTACCTGTGGAAGCCTGATTTGTGACCAATTATATGGTCAATTTTGGAGAAGGTACCATGAGGTGCTGAGAAGAAGGTATATCCTTTTGTTTTAGGATAAAAAGTTCTATAGATATCTGCTAAATCCATCTGTTTCATAACTTCTGTTAGTCTCATTGTGTCCTTGTTTAGTTTCTGTTTCCATGATCTGTCCATTGCAGAGAGTGGGGTGTTGAAATCTCCCACTATTATTGTGTGTGGTGTAATTTGTGCTTTGAACTTTAGTAAGGTTTCTTTTATGAATGTAGATGCCCTTGTATTTGAAGCATAGAGGTTCAGAATTGAGAGTTCATCTTGGTAGATCATACCTTTGATGCATATGAAGTGTCTCTCTTTATCTTTTTTGATCACTTTAGGGTGAAAGTCGATTTTATTCAATATTGGAATGGCTAGTCCAGCTTTTTTCTTGGGACCATTGGCTTAGAGAATTGTTTTCCAGCCTTTTATTCTGAGGTAGTGTCTGTCTTTGTCACTGAGGTGGGTTTCCTGTATGCAGCAAAATGTTGGGTCCTGTTTACATACTCAATCTGATAGTCTATGTCTTTTTATTGGAGAATTGAATCCATTGATATAAATAAATATTAAGAAAAAGTAATCATTGTTTCCTGTTATTTTTGTAGTTGGAGCTGGAATTCTGTTCATGTGGCTATCTTCTTTTAATTTTGTTGGAAGATTACATTTTTGCTTTTTCAGGGATGTAGTTCCCCTCCTTGCGTTGGAGTTTTCCATTTATTACCCTTTGAAGGGCTGGATTTGTGGAAATATATCGTGTGAATTTGGTTTTGTCATGGAATACTTTGGTTTCTCCATCTATGGTAATTGAGAGTTTTGCTGGGTATAATAGTCTGGGCTGGCATTTATGTTTTCTTAGGGTCTGTATGACATCTGCCCAGGATCTTCTAGCTTTCATTGTCTCTGGTGAGAAGTCTGGTGTAATTCTGATAGGCCTGCCTTTATATGTTACTTGACCTTTTTCCCTTACTGCTTTTAGTATTCTTTCTTTGTTTTGTGCATTTGTTGTTTTGACTATTATGTGGTGGGAGGAATTTCTTTTCTGGTCCAGTCTCTTTGGCGTTCTATAGGCTTCTTGTATGGGCATCTCTTTCTTTAGGTTAGAGAAGTTGTCTTCTATAATTTTGTTGAAGATATTTACTGGCCCTTTAAGTTGGAGGTCTTCATTCTCTTTTATACCTATTATCCTTAGGTTTGGTCTTCTCATTGTGTCCTGGATTTCCTGGATGTTTTAGGTCTTTTTGCATTTTGCATTTTCTTTGACTGTTCTGTCAATGTTGTCTATGTTATCTTCTGCCCCTGAGATTCTCTCTTCTATCTCTTGTATTCTGTTGGTGATGCTTGCATCTATGTTTCCTGACTTTTTCCCTAAGATTTCTAACTCCAGGGTTGTCTCTTTTTGTGATTTCTTTATTGTTTCTATTTCCATTTTTAGGTCCTGGATGGTTTTACTCAATTCCTTCACCTGTTTGTTTGTGTTTTCCTGCAATTCCTTAAGTGATTTTTGTGTTTGCTCTTTAAGTGCTTCTACTTGTTTACTCATGATCTTCTATAATTCTTTATGGAATTTTTTTTGTTTCCTCTTTAAGGGCTTGTACCTCTTTACCTGTGTTCTCCTGTATTTCTTTAAGGGAGTTATTCCTGTCCTTCTTAAGTTCCTCTATCAACATTGTGAGATATGATTTTAGATCCAAATCTTGCTTTTCCAGTGTTTTGGGATATCCAGGACTTGCTGTGGTGGGAGTACTAGGTTCTGATGAAGCCAAGTAGTCTTGGTTTCTGTTGGTAGGATTCTTGTGTTTGCCTTTCACCATCTCTTGATCTCTGGTGTTAGAAGTTGTTGGTGTCTCTGATTAGAGCTTGTCCTGTCCCTGCTGCCCTGTGACTCCCCTGCGACTAGTGAGGCCTGTGGCTCCCGGTTGGTCCCACCTTAGAAAGTCACCCAAGAGAAAATGGTGGATCTCTCCTGGGTCCCTGGGTTAAAGCACTCCCTGGAGCCAGGATCTCCACTTGCAGGGAAGGGGCAGAGAGGGTCGCTGATCCACCACTGTCACACAGAGGCTCTAGATTGTTAAATATGTACCTCAGCTGCTTGTCTTGGATCTGAATCCCAACATCCCAGACTTTTGTTGATAATAAATGAATAAGGGCAATGCATGACTACTTCCTTCTGACACTGGGGCATCGTTATTGGAGAGGAGGTCCAAAAAGCTGGAATGTTGGCCAGGTCTGGGAAGAGCAGGCTGCTGTCCAAGCTTTGTGGGACTATCTGGGGCTATAGACATAAGGCTCAATTGAAGCAGTTTATGAGGCAACCCAGGGAGCATGTGCAGGTAGGTAGCCGCTTTGGATCTGTTCTGAATGCAGGCAACATCTGGACTGGGTAGTCTGCTGGAGCAGATATACCTAAGGGGCAGAAAATAAAGTTAAAGAGTTTAGAGAGAAAACCTTTTTCTTGGGTGTACATTTGAAACTTTTAGGTCCGTGGTCTTGCTAGTTGGCAGGGTAGTCCTTAGGACCAGGGAAAGGGGAATAGGCCCCACGCTCAGGAATAGGCACGTGGAGAGCGAAGCAGGCTGTTCATTGACAGTACTTACCTGGAGTCCATCTGACACCATTGTGAGAGGTGGATTCAAGTGGATTTCCGGAAGCTAATAAGAATCCTTTTAAGTTTACAGTACATTCAAATTAAAGTATCAATAACCCAGAGACCTATAAAAGAGCAGAAATCTAATTGGTTTTTGAAAAATGTTTTTACTAATTATGATTCTAAACATTTTTAAATAAGATTATCAATGATTGCTATCTTTTACTTTATGAGGAAAAATTGAGTAAGAACAGTTTCGTATTCAGTTATATAGTAAAGAATGTGGTTTTTAATACTTCTAAATACAGGTGGGTTTATTTTCCTTTTCTTTCAAGGATTTTAATTTTGTATTTGTGGAGGACATTCATAGATGATATTTCACTTTATATCTTTTTTTTTTTTTTTCCGAGACAAGGTCTCTCTTTGTAGCCCTGGCTGTCCTGGAACTCACTCTGTAGACCAGGCTGGCCTCAAACTCAGAAATCCACCTGCCTCTGCCTCCCAAGTGCTGGGACTAAAGGCGTGCGCCACCACTGCCCGGCTTTCACTTTATATCTTTTAATAAATACATTTCTTTTTCTTCCTTCCTTCCTTCTTTTCTTCCTTTCTTACTTTATTTACACTTCCCCTCACAGTCCCTTCCCCTACCCTCCCTCTGGCCCCCTCTGCTCTGAAGCCCCCTCTCCCCTGGACCACTCCTCCTTTTCCTTTCAGAAAAGGAGAGGCCACCCATGGACATCAGCCAACCATGGCACATCAAGTTGCAGTAAGACTAGGTACCTCTCCTTGTATTGTCCAGGGCTGGACCATGCGGCCCTGTAGGAGGAAAGGGTCCCAGTGGCAAGTAGCTGAGTCAGAGGCAGCTCCTATTCCCACTGTTAAGAGTCGTACAAGAAGACCAAGCTATGCATCTGTAACTAAGTGCAGAGTGCCTCTGCCAGTCCCACGTGGGCTTCCTGGTTGTTCAGTCTCTGAGAGCCCCCTATCAGCCCAGGTTGGTTAATTGTTTTGTTTTTCCTGTGGTGGCCTTGACCCCTCTGGCCCTGGCAATGCTTCATCATCACTTGTCTGCAGAGTTTCTCAAGCTCCACCTAATAATGTTGGGGTGTAGGGCTCTACATGTGTTTCCGTCAGCAGTGGTTTTATTTAAATATCTCAAAGGTATATATAAAATTTCTGCTCATGCCATTATCACCAGTGCTCTGTGCTTTCTGCATGCGTCCTTAAATCAATAATATTGGGATTTGATCATTTTTACCACTGTAAGCCCCGACTTCGGTCTTGTTTTCAACCAAGTATGTCCTTAACAGAGTGTTTTACTCAACATTTCCTCCAGCACTTTCTTATTTTAATATGATATGCAGCTTATATCCAATCCTATTAGGGTCTCGTTTCATATGATGTAAGTGAATCAATCTTTTCTTTCTGAGGATTATGATTTAGTGTATTAAGAATCGAGTTAGAAGGATGTAAAATCCCTGGTAGGATGTGGAAACTCTGAAAATCAGTTCAATATACAAACATAGAAATTCAAGAACATGTCCAATGGCTTACTCAGAAGATGGAAATCATGGAAGCTCCTACTGAACCCTAGAGCTAGTATGAAACCTTTTTTTTCTTGGAAAGTTCTCTTAAGACAGGATTTGTCTTACCAGTTTCTCAAGTGTGACTCCATAGTGAAGGACTCCAAAGACAAAAGAAACTTTCATAAATGTCAGTGTGAGGAGAGGAAGTCTGAATTTATTTTACCAGGGAGAATGACTTTCTTCCTTCATCTCTTTCTTTCTTTCTTTCTTTCTTTCTTTCTTCCTGTCTGTCTGTCTGTCTGTCTGTCTGTCTTTCTTTCTTTCTTTCTTTCTTTCTTTCTTTCTTTCTTTCTTTTCTTCTTTTTTCCTTTCTTTCTCTTTCTTCCTTTTTTTTCTTTAAAGCTCCTGCTTTAAGGCACCTGTCAGGTGGTTTTTAAAAATAACATTTTTTTCCCTCAGGTAATCAGGATTTATCTAGAATGTCACTACTTGTTAGTTAATGGTGAAAAGGTAAGGGAGTTCAATTTTTCCAGTTTTCACAAAGCCCTTTTATACCATTAAATTAGCAGAGAGCCAAGTATTTACGAAGTGTCCATATGAGTTGTGTTGCTGATCTTTGATCATAACAGGGAATAGTAGGGACATTCAAGATATGAGGGTGATGGGCTACAGGGCTCCTCTATGAAATGTCCAAAATACAGCTGAAACACTCACTCTGGTATTTCTCTTTCTAAAACCCAAGCCGGGCTGCTAGTTTGTGTGCATGGATTAATGGGTGCCTCATTTAGCTGTGTCTTGATAAGAAAACCCTCAAACCAAGCCAAGATTATTCTTAGATAACATCACCTCTTGCTCATTTGTATCAATTAAAAATTTATTCTTATGTGCACAATGGAAGAATTCTATGTTAATCTAACCTAGCGCTGAAAGCCAGTAGGCTTCTCATTTAATCCCCTGTGTGATAAACTACAATAGGTCACTTTTTGCCCCCATAGCTCATGGAATAATGTCAAGTAAGACTTTAGATTTTATCTGTCCCTGATTTTGCATTAGGTAGCACCAAACTTTTTAATGGTTACCAACAAAAGAAAACAGTCAGAAATGGTGAGACTCATAAACCTTACCTTGGTAGTAGTCACAGTTACAGTAATCAAGTGTGACCGCTGCGTAATATTCCTTTGTTTTCAGTCTTGTCTTTGTGTTAGGTTAATGAATGAATACTATCCATACATCTGGACACAACTGCACTGCTGAGAAATACTCCAGCCTGAGCAGAGCCGGTTTTTCTGATAGAAACTGCTTAGTCCATGTTCATTGGCTTCTCATATTCTTTCTTAAAAGTTTAATTTAGTTTTCTTTTTTTCTCTCTTGTATTGTTTGCTTATTTAGATAAAACTATGATTACATATATATGATATCAAAAGACATCCAAGGTTATCTTTGAAAGGATGGTAAATGGCTTTTACTAGAGTGAGCTACTATGGAAAGCCCTCAGAATTCTCACTACTGCTTTATAAAAGCCAACATTCAAGTCTAACACCACTTACTTATCTATATAGTTTTCAAGACATATTCTCTATAACTCCACAGGTTTAGAAAAGTCTCCTCATAATATCATGTGATGGAGTATGGGTCCCATAAAGCATACAGCAATATATTTTTTGTGGAAAACATTCCTAGGAAATGTTCACGTTTTAGATGATACTTTATGTTTCTCTTAAACTACCCCGTCTGGTTTTACTACCCTGATTTTCCTAGAGAGTTTTTTGAAAGTTTATGTGATACCAACTAACAATACTTTTCCCAAGTCAATTTGTAGAAAACAAACCTTTTTTTCCCTCTGTGTTATCGTAAAGTTATAGTTTACAGCAGGCTAATTTGTTGCAAGTCTACTTAGGAGTAAAACATGAAGTTCTCAAAAAAAAAATTGTGTATCTAAACTATAATATAAAATAAGGTAAATCTCTGATTTGGCTACCTGAAATGAAGGTCTTTTAACTTAGATTAGTTGAATTGCACCAATGAATAGAAGAAAGACAGACAGGAAAGAAGGAAGGGTGAAAAATTATGCCTTTATAATGTATAAACTTGCAGACTTAACTCAAGACAGTGCAGTGACAGGGAGAAACAACTTTTTAAAAAATGTTATTCTTGTCTTACTTTTATTCATCCAATAGGTTTTATTGAACAGTTACTATGTCCCAATATAGCTATTAAATTTCCCTGAAACCAACAAAACTATTATTTATAAAATATCTTTTAAACAATGTAGCATAATGAAGAAGAAAATGTAATATGGAAGAAGGGCACAGGGAAGTTATAGTGACTCATTGTCAGTCATTCCCTGCTTCTGTCATTCTGTCCCACCATCCCAGGTGTCACCTCCATTGAAGTTCATCTCTAGTCCTATGTGGCAACTGTTCCTGATGATGGTCTTGCCCAGGCTGCCGTGGTGGGTTATCAAGACCAGATAGCTTACATAGCAGAAATGTATTTCTCACTCTTCTGAAAGCTGCAAGTCCAATGTCCAATGACCCTTAGGTTGTTCTCTTTGGAAGTTTCTCCTTATAGATTATAAATGTCTCTTGTCATCATAAATTCCTCTGTGTGCATAGGGGACAGGGAGAGAATGGAAAAAGAAAGAATGAGCAGGAACTCAGAGAAGCATTTCCTCCTCCCCTTATAGGGACACCATTCCTATTGGATTAGGGAGACTCACCCTTGTGACTTCCCTTAACCGTAATTACCTCTGCTAGAACGTTGTTTACCAATGCAGTCACATTGGAAATTAGGGCTTCAGTGCTATTTTGATGGAATATAGTAGAGTTCAAACAGAACTCTAATTATAAAGGAGAAGCTCACACTTGAGGAAGGAGGAGAGTAGACAGACAAATGAACAAGCTGGAGGACAAAACGAGGCAAGTCTCTCAGTGGAGTCAGGTCTGCAAGGAGCTCCCAAGATGTCTCATGCATCTCTGCTTTTTATTGGGCCATATACTGTGGAGTTTTACATATCTACAGGTGTCATCTAGACACGTGCATTACTGCTGCATGAGATGTATTTTATCACTAAAAAGGAGGAATAGACATCAGAGGTTAGCAGACTATGTTTGCCCAGAATTTACTATAACATTAAGTTCTTTATAGTGGAATGATGAAATTGTGCACATAAGCTAGTTATTTGCAAATTGCAACAGTACTTTTGGGATAAATGTATAAGAGCTTTATGGGAACACAGAGAAAGTATATCAGTGGTGGGAATAGAGAAGGGTGACTTTGAAATAACCTTCAAAAGATGGATGAGCACATGTGAGCTTAAGAAAGCAGGAAAGAAATTAAGGAAGAGGACAGAACTTTTGCAAACAAGAATTCAGAGTGTTTCAGAGAACTTCAAATACTGAAAGATGCCATAACTTGATATGCTCATTTAGGGTTGGCAAGGCGGGATGAGGCCTCATTCTAATAGGTTTAAAGTACTTCTGAGAGAGGAAGAAGACAAGTGGTAGAGTCTGAAAAAGCACTTACTTATAAGGTATGTTATAGCCAGGTGACATGTTCCTAAAAATATCCCTCTGGTGACAGAAAGATCAATTAATGATTCATAGACTGTGTGTGTGTGTGTGTGTGTGTATGTGTGTGTGTGTGTGTGTGTGTGTGTGTGTGTATGTGTGCATGTGTACACATGCATGCATTTAAATGTGCATGTGTATGTGAACATGCACATGCATGTGTGAATGTTTTAACATAAACACCCCTTTGAAGGAAAAGTATCAGTTTCCTCTGCCGACAAGGGGTGATTGTTCTTATTCTTTGGCTGTGATAGTTTCTGCCTTGTTAAAGATACAAACACTGACACAAATCTAATTCCACCTCTTACAACAAAAACGACAGGAAGTAACAATTACTTTTTCTTAATATATTAATATGAAAATTAATATTACCAACATATCCTAATTGATTGAAATCCAATAATATGAGGAATTAGAAATTTGTTGATTGTCATCCAATGGTCTCTCTAATTTGGTAATTGGAGAAATAGGTCCAACATTGTACAATCTATATACACTTTCAGCTTGTTTGTTTGTGACAGTGTCTTGCTGTGTACAACATAAGGGTCTTGAAATCTTGCTTCTCCTATCTCAGCCTCTCTATTAGTAGTATTGTTTATTTCATGTCTTTACACTATACTGTGGTTTTCAGAACAGCTTATATATTTCAAAAGTATTTATATACCCAAGGGAGACATAGACAATTAACTTGGGAGGTGGCTTGTAGGAAAGAGAACAAAGAGTGAGACTGAATGATTTGCTTGACATTTGTAGCTCTTGTATCAAGTTTGAAGAAGAGGACTTTTTAAGTTCTTCTTTCTCTGAGATGAATGCTTTTCCAAATTATCACAGCCAATGAACCAGATTCTTACCCACACCTAATGTCTGTGCCACCCTCCAAGCAGAACCATTGTTCATTGAAACAGTTGGTGAATGAATTTATGGATAGACTACTTTAATACCCACTCCATTTCTTAAATCAATGTAACCTGTTCTCTGTGGCCTAAGAATAAAGTCACTCACTCAAGTCAAATAGTTTTTACCATAGCAAGAAGTCTGTATCCATAAATCATGCCTACAATTCATTTCTTGGTGCAGCAGAACTGTCAACTCTCAGCTTAGCTACGATGGAGGTAAAATCCTTTGGTGATGTGAGGGTCATTGAAGTACAGCCTTATTACAATGAAATCCAATGTCTAAAAATTGTTCTTATTTTGGGCTTGTACCACAGTAAGAGCCAAGATTTTAAATTCTACTAAATATGAAACAAACAAACAAACAAAAAGACTTTATATATTTATGTTCATTTAAGAAAATACTAGTAGTGATGTATTATTTTGAAATATATAGTTAATATGTTTGGAGTTATTTAAAATTTATACTGAGAAAATCGTATGTATTTTCAGTATTGCTGTAGACAAGCATCTACATAAGACTGTTAAATTGATTGTTGTTTTATATCAAATAACTTTTATAATACTTATTTTTATTGTTATAATATTTTATAAATTTTAAGGAATATGACAAAAAAAGATATTGTAGGTATTGAAGAGGGGGTCTCTGGGAGGAGTTAGGGTACAAAAGGGAAACAAGAATGTGATTTAATTCTATTTACTTAAAATATGTTTTTAAATGTTAACAAATTCAGACAAATTGAAATCATGTAACTTTTCTCATCATAATGCAATAAAAGTTAAAAAAAGATACAAACACTGAATTAACATCAGACAGTTAAAATCTACATAAGAATGATTGAGTTCAGTCAGAAATATACATAGAGAAATGTACATTTTCAGGGAAATTACCCAACACATGCACATTTTTCTACATTACACAACCCAGTAAATCTTGCTTATAATTGCAGAAACTCCTTGATATTTCTTCACACTATTTTTTTCACATAATGTTTTGGAAATAAATGTTCAAGCTACTTCTAGCATGGCAGAAAGTCCTAAGTTGAGTGATGATGTATTTCTTTTGCATGGTTCCTGTGATTTTAGCATTCCTAAAATAGCACTGTCCAGAAAGGGTCACAAAGCATCAGTAAGTGTTGACCTACTTCCTGATAGTTTTTAAAGTTTCTCCAAGGTAAGAAACTATAAATCCAAGTTTCTTTCTTAATGCAGCTCACAGTTCCTCACCCGAAGAAACAATATTCCATCTACTCTAAATAGTACAAAACTAAGGGATGAAATAAGAAAATAAATTACGTACAGGTTTTGATGGAAAACTTCTAGTAGTCATTATCCTTTAGGGAAGGTACATTTCTTTAAAAGAATAATGAAAGCAAGTCATAGTATCACTATGACTGTCAAATAGTGATGGTATCACTGTCACTCTTTGAGTCAGTTTTATTCCTCAAATCTTTCTTTGTTCACTGTGTTTGTTGACCTTGAGTGATACAGAGCTGACCATGAAGTGACATATTCCATAATAGTCACTCTTGGCCAGATTTCTACCAGGTTGCTGTTCTCTTTCTTTGCCTCTGAAGTAACTTTGCAATGCCTCTTTCCTTGTCGTGCTTCCTGATGTCTTTGTTGGCCCTTTGTCTTGCTCTTCATGGGCTAAAAGTATTGAGACTATAGAGACTAGGTTATGCATAAAATAATAGAAAGCAGACATTCAATTTATTTCATTTTTGTGTTCTCATATGAAGAACAATGGGTCTATGTTGACTTTAAAAAGCATGGACACCTTTCCTCATAATTTCTTTTACTAAAACTTCACCCAAAGTTTTGAGGAGCCCAATAATGAGAATATCTCTTCCTCATATATGGTTAAAACCAATTGGAAAATGTATTCAGATGGGTCTTAACCAGTAAGTGACATTTCTATTGAAGTGAAGACCAGGCTGTTTCATCTTGTAGCACCAGTTGCAAAGCTGACTCAGAGAGGCACAGCAAAGCATATTCTTTCTGCAACTGGGCTTATTTCGGAATAAAAGGAAATGAGCGTGAGAAGCCTAACCTACCCATGCGATTTCTCCTTCTAGACTTCCCAGTCAACTGGAAAAGGAGACTGGGTGTGGAAATAAATCAATGTGCAGTGAATAAAACACTCTCCACATGGGAAGACATATCAGGAATGGGAACAAACATATTCCCCTAAAATGTGTGTGTGTGTGTGTGTGTGTGTGTGTGTGTGTGTGTGTGTGTGT
>JADRCD010228134.1:0-15321 GCA_019843815.1 Montemys delectorum | reverse complement strand
TGTGTGTGTGTGTGTGTGTGTGTGTGTGTGTGTGTGTGTGTGTGTGTTTTACTGGGATTTGAACACACATGCTAGACAAAGACCATTATCACTGGGCTGTGTCCCCAGCCCTGAAATATAAAATTTAAAGCCATGCTTTTAATCTTCGTTTCAACACTATTTACATCCTCTCCTCCCAGTTCAGAGGAAAGCTCCCACCTCGAGTTAAACTTCTTGTAAATAACAAGCACTTAGTAACTGCTGGAGAGATCCAAACATCAGAATGCTTCCATTTAAGGGAAATATCAGCTAGAGGTCTTGGAGATACTGGCTATCACATCTGCGTTCACTTGCATTTGGAGATGCTCTAGAGGGCTAATGGAAAGAATGTAAAAGATGATGGGATCAGATAGGAATAGAGTTTGGATCCAAGGACTTTCCCTGTTCATCTAATGTCTTAAATGCTAAGACATCTCGCAAGTCTTAGCAACAGTTATAGCTAAGAAAACAACATTTAGAACTATCTCCAAACACCCGCCCCCAAAAGCAAGAATCAAAAAGTTATCTCTTTCCTGTGAAAAGAAAAGCATTCCAATGTTGACCCTGTCTTCTGAAATATGTCAGAATTCCAGGCTACTGAGACTCTTCTTCTTTTCCCAGGAACCCCAATGTCCTTTAGCACAGTTTCTGATTATTTTCCAAATGTTCTCAGGTGGAGAAGAGATTAGATTCAGTTTGCTTACATTATTTCCTTTTGATAGTCTGGATTTGTTTGGAGTTGAGTAGAGACACCAAGCATCTTTTAAATGAACCGAATGTTTGGTAGTAAATGATATCATGGAAATGTGCTATAACTAGTAGCTGAGAAGGGAGGAAAAATACACAGCTGTATTAGTTTAAATGTCAGTGGATTCTTAAAAGCAATACTAGTCATCCAGAAAATAAAGTAGCCTGTTGTGTGGTATAGGGAGATGCATAATGGCAGCTGTAACCCAGAGAGCATAAACCTGCGGGTTATGGCTGCTAGCAAATCTTAGGACAAGTAATATTTCCCTACACTTGTTGGTTTTGGTGTGAGTTGTGCTACCAGAGTTTGCACAATATTTCAAATTTTAGTTTTAGAAAGAACTTACGGAGCTTAGTAAGTGCCCCTGTGAGTTAAAGCAGAAAATAGGTAAACTGTCTTTTATCAAAGAGGACATAGTCAATCTGTGTTCTCAGCCTCCTGCTTCTAAGTAATATGGCAAATCAACAACAACAAAACAGAGAGAGGGAGGTAAAGGAAGTAAACTAACTTTGATGTGCAAAATTTAACATCCCTTTTGTGTTCAAGGCATAATAAAATGCAAGTAGACTTCATTTTATGTCTTCATTGTTTCTTTAAAACTTTGCACACTACTTAAAACTATGTTTTTGCCTGTTAGTTTATTGATTTATAATACCATTGTCCTTTAGAGCCCCAGCAGGCCTGAAACTCACCATCTAATCCAGACTGGCCTTGAACTTGTGATCCTCCTGCTCAGCATCTTGGGTACTGATATTACAGGTGTGTGCCACCAAGCCCATTTCTAAATAAAACAATTTTTAAAAGTCTAGGCTTATTTCTGATTTGGAAAAAATGTTGTAACTAACTCAGGATGCCTGTAATGATTTTCTAATCTAAACAATAACAAGCTAGTTTAGTAGCATTTCCACATGTTGGAATTTTTCTAAGGAACAAAGTGTTATACTTTTAAACTGATATGATATAGCAACAAGAAGGACCACATTGAAATAAAATTAGTTTGATATTCAAATTTTAACAGTCTACGTAAATGCTTTAAGACACTATGTATTTTAAAATCACCTCATTCTTCTCTTCCATCCTTTTATACTTCATTTTCTGTTAGGACAAAGCATATTTTTGCTCAGTTTTAGCTCTAATCTTGAAATTGGAGAAAGAGAAAGCTACTTTTGAAGCTTCATGTGCTATTTGCACAACAAGGGACAGAATAATACCCCAACCTAGATTTTGGGTCAAATCTTAGCCACAGACCATGTGAGTTCTGTCAACTGACAGACTCCCTACATGAAGGAGCCTAAACAAAACTCTGTAGTCCCCTTACTAGGAGCTTCTTTGAAATGGATTTTATTAGTTTACATAGGATTCCTTCTCAATGAGATATAACCCCCAAATAAATGACCAGTCCTAAGCTAATTTTTATTAAGATACACAACTAGTTTCATGGGTTAGGAAAGCATAGAAGATCGTACACAAATGTTTTTGTGGGTTTAAAACTGCTGTTGGGTTTATTAAAGACAAAAAGAAATCTCTCAAGCCCTACACCACTCACATCAAAATGCTAATTAATACGTTAGGAAAACTAGTAATGGAATCTCTTAATGTCTGGTATTTTAAATTGCCAATTAAAGCTACTAGATAAATCAGAGAAGTTATGTTCCATACTTTGCCTTTCTGACTCCCAGAAGTTCCTGTTGCACACACCACTAACAATAACTTTTAGGGACCAGGAGATGACTGAATTAGGATCCTAACACCCAGTTAAAAACCCAGTTTTGTCTGCAAGGGCCTGTCACCTCAGCACAGAAAGGGCAAGTGGTGACAGAGACAGGAGCATGCAACTTGTGGGCCACCAGCCTTACCAAAAATCTTTGAATTCTAGGTTCAATGAGAAAGCTGTCTCAAAGAAATTAGGTAGAGAAAAGGAGAACATTCAGTACATTATGATGTACACAAAGGTATGCGATGTCACACCTATCTTCATACACATGTACACTTATGCATTCACACACACAATGGAGTGGGGAAGAGAGACTGGTGTTAAGTTAATAAAAATTCATTGCAAAAATTCCACCAAACGAAATTAGAACTCTTTTTTCAGGTTCTTACATACCTAAGGACTGTCCATATTACATTTCTGCACAATACTTAGCTACACTGATTTGTTTTGAAGTGTAATGCGCCTTTCCATAAGCAGCACTCAACTGAGCCTTCTCGGAAATAATGAGTTCAACTCTCAGAATGTCCACGCAGCTGGACAACAGCCCTGTCTATGCTCATGTTGCTTGCACAAACACATGAGTTGTGTTCCCACAGTGGGATCTGGGTCTCCTAAGGTCCTGCAGCTTTTTTATCCTGTAAAGCACATGATGCTGACAGGGGAGTGGGCCAGGTTCTGAAAGTAAGAATTTCCAAGGCCAGAGTAGACACAGTCTGAAAGGAGCCGATGAAGCAAGCGATTATTTGTGGTGGGAGGATATGGGCAATGAACAGATGTCTGTAGATACTACAAAGGGAAATAAACACTGCCGAAGAGCTGACTTACGTAGGAAAACTTTAAAGGGGGATTTTTTTTTTAACAGTGATGTTTGGGAACACCCTGGTGAAATTGAGTATTCTGGGTAGCACTAACACTTCTGAAAAGGAACAAGTTCTTGTAGTCAGGATGACCTCTCTACTCAAAATCATTCATCTTTTCTATTTATTCTGTCCTTCAAAAAAATGTAGAAAACATTTATTTGTTAAGAATTATGCTTCCTTGTATCCTGCCCCTGTCTGCCCCACATACATGTATACACAGCACTTTGAAGATCAAATACCATTTGTTAACAACTAGAGGTCATGGACTTTAGAAGCGAAGACAAAACAATTCACTTACTGCAGCAAACTGAATTCACAAAGCAGCCTCCCAGGGTGAAGCTGAAAACACATGAATTTCTGGGTGTTTGAGTTGGCTTTTCTGGCCTTGCTGATGGAAGGAGATATCTTGCTGATATATTCCATCATTTCTGATAAAAGGACTGGGAATGGCACTTCCTTCATATCATTATATGGAGACATTTTGCTTGTTTATAAGAAACATGAATTAGACTTTTTTTTTTTTTTTTGGTTTTTTTCAAGGCAGGGTTTCTCTGTGTAGCCCTGACTGTCCTGGAACTCACTCTTTAGACCAGGCTGGCCTCGAACTCAGAAATCTACCTGCCTCTGCCTCCCAAGTGCTGAGATTAAAGATATGTACCACCACCGCCCGGCTTCTTTTTTTATTCTTTCTGGTAGCCATGTACCTCAAAGTTAAGATCCAATTACTTAATCCATGAAGGGTAAATTAATTAAAATTTCAGAGGCAGAGTGTTGATATTGTGAAGTTGTTGTCTATGACGAGGCAGGAAGGAAGAACTTATTCTGGGAGTCATCAATTGACTGTACAACTTTAACAATTATTACCTCTCATTTTATATGTCATCATTTCAGTCTTTAAATAATATTAGTTATCAGTTCCTCTGTTGCTAGGCTGGAAAACCATCCATGAGAAGCTATTAAAAGAAAGTAATGGCATTAGAATACATCTTCTTTGCCACCGTTGATGTGATATTCACTTGCCTTGGGCTCAGAATTTTCGAGGTAGAGAGCTTCATTAGCTATTGTGGATGCCGCTGTGCAGGACATCAGATCAGCACTGCCCAGACTTCCGTATTCAAGGAGCAAGCACACAGGCCACAGTGACTCTTCTTGGACCTGGGAAAGTGAGGAACATGGAGTGTGACTTCCAACCGAGTCCACAGTGTCTGAAGATGCCCATAATCTTCTACCTTCATTTGGATTTTTTTCTTTTTCTTTTCCAGTTCACTCCTCAAATATTCCAAAGCTCTACAGGGTTAAAAACTTTCATGGGCCAGTTGAGCATCCTTCTTAGATGGGTCATATTTTCATCCTTATTTAGTCTGACCAGTTCAATAGCTGGTTACAGAAAGTCCATGATTTGACCTCAGGATACCCGTATTGATATCCTAGGTCTGCTGTTAATACACTTGGCTTAGAAAACCTTTCCAAGGTTCAATTTTGTAACACACAAATAGAAAGTAAAAACTGCCATCCCTTCTAACCAATTACTTAATATGTTATTTCTATGGAAAAATATTTTAGAGTAAATAATCCCAGAGAGAAAAGAGGAAAGAAAGGAAAGAAGGAAGAAAAAGGAAAGGAAAAAGAAAGAAAAATGATTTAATTCACAAAAGATAACCTTGAATATCCACAACCTAATCTTCCTCCTCCTCTTTTAAGTACTATACACATAACATATGGCCGTACTTGAAAAGAGCAGACTCCTTCATTTCTTTTCTCTATAAACATGCATTTCCATGAAGTTTCTCTATAAACATGCATTTTCCAAGAAGTTTGGTCCAAGCTCTGTTGCCATGGCTATTTTCCCATACCAGCCTCTTGAGCATCCTTCTCAGCCAGTTGCTGCCAAAGAAGAGTTTCCTCCTCCAACCACTCTCTGAGGAGACAGAACTACTTGAACTAATTCTTGGTAAGGAGAAGATACTTCCTTCTGAAGTTGTCCTTGGGTTACCTGTCACCAAGATTTTTCTAGTTTTAGGGAGAAAAAAAATGGACTGTGCTGGATGCTTTCCGCAGGATTATAGAATCCTGTGAAAAGATGGGGGAGCTTTTTGGCTATTGAAAGTCACCCTCGTGATACTGATGAGACTGGTACCCATAGGACTGTTGGCAAATTTAGTAGAATGAAGCAGGAGGAATAAGATGTGGCAGCAGGTATAATTATTAGAGAGCAAAATCTCAGGGTTGCATGTGAGTGAGGCTAGCGTTCCCTTTAGACATCTGAGTCTAGTCTGTGCTGCTTTGTTTCCAGTTACTTTCAATATTTTCCCTGTCTGAACTCTCAAGCCTCTCTCAGCCTGTTTTGTTTCATGTTTTCTGTTTGTCTGTCTTTTTTCTCCCCTTTGTTGAGAATAAGTGCCATTTTCGTCTCTCTTCTAGAACATAAAGTTCCAAGAATATCTACTATAATAAAATGGATGCTGAGCTAAGTTAAGAGATGCTGCTTTTATTCTTTACCCGCTCCTTTAAATCACAAGGACAAGTTGTAAACTACTTCTTTTTAATGTTATCTCCTGTGCTACAGGCTCCTTGGTGCCTCAGAAAACATAAAAGGCACAGATTTACAATCACTCTGAGCAAGTTGCCTGTAGGATTCTAAGGGCGGGAAATGGGGGGGGGGGGGGAATGTAGCACCAACCCTTAGACATTCCATGCAACACATAGAATAAACAGACTCAAGAACACCAAGCACTCTTGGTCTCATGTTGAGGAGTAGCAAAGTCACCTTTAGGAGATAATTTCAAAAAGAAAAAAGAAAAAAGGGAGATAATGTGATGAAAACATAAATCCATCCATGGAGTCAAATTGACCCTGACAGAAAAAGATGCTTTCCCGATTTTGTCTAAAACTTGATTCCTTTGAATGTCAATCAATTCTGTTACCTGCGTAGACATGGCATAAAAGAAGCAACAAATGTCACAGAGAGATACTTCTTATACCTTAAGAGGAATAAGACCTCATAGAGATATGATTCATGAATGGAAGCTGAAATTCACAAGCCCATGGGTGATGGCTACAGCTGTCATACAGCCCGTCCTCAGTGGTAGTGTTCTGGTCCTTATATCTCTCAAATGATTGTTTTCAGTTATGGACAACTTTGACTCCACAAGATTTAGTCAGTGTCTAGAGATCATTTGGACTGCCATAGCTCACAGAATGCCACTAGTGTTACCATGGGGCTATGGCTATAACTAAACACCTTTCAGAACAGCCCCTTATGAAAAAATTGCCTGTAGTGCCAAGGGTAAGAAACCACACCGTGGAGGCAATATTTTCCATATTTCTTATGTGAAAGAAATAATCTGTTGAAATTGTTCAAAACATTAAGCCCTGAATATAACAGGTAGGCTCATTTACTAGGGGCTTAGAGCAGAGGGTGATCACTGTTGAAAATATCTATCTAGAAGAGGACATAGGGAATGGTACCCAGCTATGCGCCATCACCCTTGAAGAATGAAGGGGAAATGTACATAAAAGGATGCATCCTGGCTATCCACTCTTTGTCTACTTCCTTCATACCAGCCAGGAAGACTGCTTCATTTCTCCCATCCATATTTGTCCTGTGTGTTTTACTCCTCACAGAGACTCTCCAAAATCCTGGGTAAAAATTTTCTTCCCACTGCCAATTCCCATCCATCTCCTCTTTGCATTAGAACTTTAAAAAGTCTTCTTTCACTAGGATGAATGGCTGCCAGTGCCTCACCAGCCCCAGCTGACATCCTTCCCTCTACAGCACGTTAGCTTTGAAACTACAAATGTGTTACTGCCCATCTGTGCATGAGGAATTGGGCCAGGGTTTTATAAACGATAAAGAGATGAGGAAGATGGTCCCCAGTGTAAGACTTTCATAGTCTAGGGGGGAAATCTCTGCTAGATAATAATAACATAAATAGTATTTAATAGTTATCTTGGTAAGAACTTTCTTTATAAATCAATGAAGAGGTTTTAGGAACACAAAGATCAAGAAAGACCATATAGCTAAATCTACACGTGAAGGGTAGGATTGTTTTCTTCTGCAAATATTTTCTCTAAGTTAGAATTCCATGCACCAGTAAACACTTATTGCTGTTACCGCAAATTGAAGACTGAGTTAGAATAAGCTGGATTTAGAATATATTTATGAAAAAGTTTAGAGTGACTAAGAGCCAGGAGATTACATATGTTAAATCTACCCAATCCATAGGAATAGAACAGAGAAGTTTCCAGAATCTGTGTAATTGAATCTAGTTTTGAGAAGCTGAGTTTAATCATTTCTGAATATGTCTTAGACTGTGCTGTTTTTGTATAAGGTGGGGAATCATTGAGAAGAATTATTAGTTTCATTTAAGAGATGGCTATTGAAACTTGTAAGTATGTTTTCGAAAGCAGCACCAAAAGAGAAATTTAGTATTCTCCATCTGAGTTTGTGATTTCAGAACCTTTGTACATGGTCACCCTTCTTGTAAAACTTAAAAAAACAAAAACACAAAAAAACCAAAACCTGTATCACAGGGAAATTAAAGAGGTTAGCTATGAATGTATATATAATGTTTACAGGGTATGGACTAATGAGAATATTATTTAATTTAATCTAAAGAGTTTGTGAGGTTATCAAGTTATCATAGTCCACCCTGTTGCATGGAGGCATTTTTGGATTACTACAAACTCCCGTCCTCTGCTTGATTCTGTAGGAGAAGCAGAATTTATCTCAGGCCTGTGTAGGAAGCCACGCCCAACTGGAAACAACCCTCTAAAGACCATCCAGAGGAAAGGCAATTTCCTTCCAGAACCAGTATGAAGAAAGCTATCTCCATGAAGCTAAAATGCAACTGCCTACATCTTCAGAACTTGCAGTGGGAAAAGGGTGCTTTTTAAGATTACTGCTGGTTACAGTTTACTGTAGGAACCACTTCTGGGAGAGTATATGCAAACTCATTAGTCATCTTTAATTTCTGCGACTCCCACTCAATCCTGGAATTTTATTTCTGGGAATGGTACAGATGTTAATTTCCAAACATCTTTAAAGCCATCTTGTTGATGCTCAATGAGCAACATCCTCTCAGATCCTTCTAAGAGTTCTCACACTCTTGATTTCAATGTTCTTTTTCATAAGAGTACAGCTTTCATTGGTAACCCTAAGAATGCCTTTCATAATCCAAAACATAATGCCAACCTTAGGTAATGGGACTTTCTTTCCTCTCTCAAAGTTATCCTAGGTTTCTGCATTTCCTTCAATGTTGATGTGAAAAACTCAATGAGTTTCAGTGGCCCAGTGGAAGACATGTTTGGATACACTGTTCAACAATATGAAAATGAAGAAGGCAAATGGTAAGCAAACAGGCTCTGTTCTTGTCCAGCTCTTTTACACAGAAATGGAAAATATTTTCAGTGTGTTTTATGAATGGAACATTAACTGAATGACTCACTTGTGCTAGAAAATGTGTTCTAGTGGGTCGGTGATGGAAGCTGACATGAAGTCAAAGACGCAGCATTCCTTAGAATTTTAAAGGAAGTGGTTACAGATTTCTGACGGCTAACTCCTAGAATGACCTCAAGGGAGATTCTTATCCCAGTATTTAGTAACTGGGTTGCTTTGGCAAGTCTTCCTGGTTTAATTCTTATTCTACAATTACTTGAATACTTAACTGATTCATTAAGAAGGACAAGGTAGGAGGTCAGATGCCCAGAAGGGATGACTATTACTATAGTTGCTGGGGCCTTAAGTTTAAATTTTGTTTTGTTGGAGTTTTTTGTTTGTTTTGGGGTTTTCTTTGTTTGATTGTTTTTTGTGCTTTGATAGTATACCAAGTGTTGTGTATGGATGACAGTGAACCATACTAAATTGCTAATATATACTTTTTAATATTGTGAATCTTTGGTTAACTGCATTATAGATAAGTTAGAGTATATTTAACTTTTAACAGTTTCACAAAATAAAAAGTAGAGATCTTTTACTTTTCATCCCATCGAATAGTAGTCAATACAGATTTCTAAAATTGTATATTAGAGAAATAAGTATGAATTAGTTAAGTCTCTGTTTCTTAATTTTAAAAGCCCATTTTTTCCTTGCAAAAGAGACTTGTATTGTCTAGGATAATAGTAATGTGCCAGCTCACAATTATTATTTCACAGAGAAAATGTATGTTTCGATTTCTTCATTAGACTTTTTAAGTTTGATAATAATTCCCTAAAGACAATCAAAAGTAATAATGTGACTTTTCACATTTTCTAAGTATGAATGTTGTATTCTATGTGTACATTACCATTTGTGAGAATTTTACCCAGATTTCTATGAAGTTTTATATCCTCTTTCCTACACTCCCCATACCCAAACCCATGCTGTTTTTAAAGTTGAACAAAGTCATTCTTTTAGACACCAGACACCACTTACACTCTTCCAAATATTGTGCCTGCAGTTCAAAAGGCTCAACCTATGGGGGAAAATGGTGAGCAGACCAATTAGCCAGGCTTCTTTTTGCTATGTAATGAACACATCTAAAAGCTGATTTTTACCTGTCATTGATAGATACATTCATGTATGTATTAAAGAAAACTATAGTGAACATCAAGCTTTGAAGACTGAAAATGCCTACTTAAAGGACAGTCAAATTTTGACAAAATGTTTTATAAAATTTCTTTTTAATGTACCTTTTCTTTGTGAGACAAATGACTAAGAAACTCAGTCAGTCTTGAATGAGGTCTTGTTGCTATGATACATCTCATTCTCACAGTCTTTGTGTCTTTTCAGAGGTGAAGATCTAGATGAGAAAGAGACAGAACAAATGAATGCAGAGATTAACAATAAAAATCAAAGTAGCGAAGCAAATGTTGCTAATGAGATGTCTGAATGAACTGATACTGAGCTGGACTTTAAGCACACGGTGAATTCTTGAGATATTTGTAAGACAGTAATAAGGGCTCGGCTTTCTTTTAGAGCTGAGACCATGCCTTACAGATCTTGTTTCATGCATTAAATGTAAATGAGTTACAACTAGTTTTTAGAAGATGAAGACTTTCTTTAGCCATAGCTAAGTTTGGATCAATTAAGCAACAAATATGTCCCACATATTCATTATTGTTCTAACTCTGTTGGAAATGCAAGATTAAAGAAATAGAAGCTTATAACCCAGAAGGTATAGTTGAAACAATTAAGAATCAACAGTAATTGGGACACACTGTGAGCTCCTTGGGAGTTCAGGAGGAAGAAAACAGTTCCTTGTTTGAGATCTCAGTCTTGAAAGGTGACTTATCAGTGGATAAGAGGAAACAGAAATGTCACTCCAAGCTGAGGAGCCACATGAGTAAAGGTAGACCTTCAAAGACAAATAACAGATCTTGGAACCAAAAAAGGGCCATGGAGAAATCACTGCAAGCTGTTGCATTAAATGTCATTTTGGAAATGAGTATAGATCTGAGTGGATTGCCTATGAATTAGGAAATCTACCTGAAAGCAAGAATCCTATTTAGAACTTAAGAGATAAGACTGTAGGGCTTAGGCCGGGTGTGGTGGCACACGCCTTTAATCTCAGCACTGGGGAGGCAGAGGCAGGTGGATTTCTGAGTTCCAGGCCAGTCTGGTCTACAGAGTGAGTTCCAGGACAGCCAGGACTAAAAAACAGAGAAACCTTGTCTCCAAAAAACCAAAAAAAAAAACAAAAAACAAAAAAAAAAAAAACAAAAAAAAAAAAAAAAAAACTGTAGGGCTTGGTTTGGTGAGACAGCTTGAAATCCTAGCACTCAATATACTATGATGGGAAGGTCATTAGTGCATGGTCGTTCTCCATCACATGGGGAATTCAAGGCCCACATAGGCTACTTGAAATATGGTTTCAAACAAACAAATAGAAATAAAACAAACTAATACTAGAAATAAGGCCCAGGGTTGCCCTAGGGGTGAGTAGAATCAAATAAACATCTATCCAACATCAACTTGGATGAATCATTAAGTTTTGATAGAACTTTAGAAAGAAAAAGTTAAGACACCGAAGTGATGAGACATATTCCAAAATTTCAGTATTGGATTCTTGGAAAATGGGGAATCATTGACAGAGGCATATTTTGCATACATATTTACAGAAATGTAAAATCAATCTTCTTAGGAAGTTGATGAGTTTATTTTTAAACAACTTGCTAACTAGATAGTTAGAAACTTTAAAATAGAATACAGAGAGGTGGAAAAGCATATTTGTAAACAAACATAGAAGAACAGACACTTTAGTGCCTGGTTTTAGTGCCCAGCCTATACCTGGTACCCTGCCCTATGTCTGACATTCAGACCTAAACATAATATGCACATGGTCATTATATATTGACTAAATAGCTAAATCTTGTTTAACATGCTGTTCCCTTCCATGAAACACAGCTACATAAAAATAAATAAAGAGTAGTTCTCCTTGAGAAAGGAAATTGCTTAAAGCAGTGCTAGAAATGGATCTCAAGACTCCCTGGGCTTTTTGCTTTATCAGAAATACATTAAAACATAAATTTTGATAATCACTGTTTTCATGGCTAGTACCAGACTTTACATATCAACATGTTTGTGAGCATTTGGGAAGTATATGGATGTCAGCTACCTGTTCCTATTTTCACATCCCCTATTTCACAACAACCAAATTGGTATGAACAAATGAATTTAAAAGTAAGAAGACTTCCATCCCAGAATGGCCGAGCTGTAACAGGTGGCATGGTGGCCAACAGTGGCTCTAAAGAGAACCAGACATTGGTGATAGAGAAACATATTTGGATAGTCTGCAAATATTTATACAATCAGACAGAATGCAGGCTTATTCAGGGAAAAACAATATAGGGTAACTCACAGACTTTGGGCAAGGTGGATTCTGTTTTAAATTCTTCAGGGATGAACAGCTTCATAAGTCATATTTACAGCCCACATTCTAGAAATGTTTCCAACTTAGGTATAAAACAGAAAAGCAAAACATAAACAAAAAAATAGTATGATTCATCTTAACTCTTGACTGCATCGTGCCTAAAGAAGGAATTCCTTTGGGGTCATTACACATGTTTGAAAGACATTGTTCAAATTCTGTTGAAAGAATTAAAACAACATAAGCATAGCTTTATGTCTCTTTTACTTCTCAAGAGTTTATCACCAAGACAATTTACTTGATGACGTCCACCCAGAAACCACTCGTTTTCTTGGTAACAGAACTCATCATGCATAGCTCTGGTTATGGCTCATTATGGCTAGCATGAGCTTCAGCCTCCAAGTGATTGCTATGTGGTTCAGAAGAACCCAGAAGTGCAAAAACTGGTTTAATAGTTCCACTATGAAGAGAAGTGATTAAAATATGCATGGCCCTACATAAGCTTTCCAGATTCCAAGACTCTGTGGTAAACATCAGAAAAGCAATGTCTCAAGTACTCAGGGAAAATACAAGATGTTGTTTGGGGCTTTCCACTCTTCCCATTCCTTCTGCTCTGTGCTGGACATTTTTTTTTTTTTGCATAAACCAAACAGATTTTAATGAAAATTTAAAATATCAAAGGTAAAAATCAGTTAAGTCTACAAATGAAGTCATTTCACCCACAATGCAGTAAGGATGGGGGATGTTGATGAACCTTTTAATTGATGTTCAGGCTACAAGACTTCTGTCACTTTACTTGGCATGTTCTCCCCGACTAGATGTCACGTTGGAAGTAAATAGATCCCTATAAACTCAGTCCTCAGCTCAATCTGTATCAAAACTCTGCTGTCCTTTGATTTCTCCCTGGATGACTCTAGATTATGCTAGGCCAGGGTACCATGGCTCGTGTGACTGGTATTCAGCATTCAATATGTATATCTATTAGATAAAACTTATTCAATCTGGAAGAGAAAAGACTTCTTAAAGTTCTTCTTTTATAGAGTTTAGCATAATATTTACTTTGCATTGTTTATAATGAGTTTTGAAACTGGCATTTCCTTACTGCTAAAATTGCCTTTTTTTTCCTTCTTTTTTGCTTAATTCATTCCCAACCTTCTGCCTTTTTAAAAATCAAGATCAGTATAATTCATAGGGTCACTGCACAAGTTTCATTTTTTTGAGATCACAAAACAGTTATTCCACTCATGAAAGAAAAGCAAAACCTGGCTGAAAGATGTTTGTGACAGTCGGAGAGTGACTTTGGTCAACTCTGTTACTCATCAATCAAGTTAGATTTTAAAAGGTTTTATGGAATAATGTAAATACAGAAAAACTCTCCATGAATTTTCCTTGTAGAACGACATCAGAGCTCATCGACTCTTCAAATAACTAATAGAATAGCACATTTTTCTCAGCCCACTAAGCTTTTATTATAACTGGAACTTTTTACATGTAGTAAATACATTTTTTTCTACCCTTCATGATCCTTGAATTCATTAGCTGTTTCTGTAGAGATCAGTAGTGATACTCAAAACCATTTTATCTCTTTCCTTACAAATGATTCATTTGAAAATGTTGTATATAAAACCAAACTTTATGAGGGGCATGATAGTGCGCTCTTTTAATTCTTGCGCTCAGGAGGCAGAGGCCTGATGATCTCTGTGAATTTAGGCTAGCCTGGTCTACATAGTGAGCTTCAGGATATCCAGGACTTGAGAATGAGAATGTGTCTCAAATGAAAGACAAAAAGCAAAAAATGAATTAATAGAAGTAAAAAGTGTGACAGGTTGACTTGAGTCAAGAGTTCTGTGACTCAGGTGTTTGTGTTGACCACAGGAAAGACCCCAGAAAAGACCTCAGGAAGACACTATAGTGATAGTCATCTCGTTGACAGGAAACTGAGACAGCGAATGGCCACAGGGTTTATATAGCAAACATGTGACAAGACCAGGATGTGACACAGTACCCTCAAATGCTCAGCCTGGTTTTTCCTAAGAGGTAATGGAATACTTTCTGTGACCCACAGTCCTATATAAACATTCTAGAAGCAAAATACCCTCTAGAAGAGAAAACAGAACAAAAAAAGACTTCATAATCCAAGAATCTCAGTTTTTCATAAAACACAAAATCAGATCCACTTATTTGACAGTCATCCATTTATTTGTTCGGCTAAAAATTTGATTCATATTTTAATCAAATAATCAATTAAATAAATCAGCATTAATTTATTAATAATTAATAAGATGAGCTATTAATTTGTTAATTTATTAATTTTATTATAAATTAAGTAACATTTATTTATTTGGCTAAAAATATTTATTAAATTCCCATTTTTTTTTTATAAATAAAATCATCACCCACACTAAGTGAACAGAAATTGCTGATTTGGGGGAGCTGGAGAGGGAGGCATACCAAACAGTTGATACATTTTTAAAAGAGGTAAGCTCTACTTTAAGACAGCATGGTGGTCAGTATTGTGGGACAACAGAACAATGCACTCCAGCCTGAGATTGCTGGAATTCCATGAACCATCCGCTGATACTTTCCTTGGATCTTGCTACTTTTAGGCAGTTTAGGGGAAACGAAGCTTACTTAGGCTTAGAGTAGTAAGCAATATGTGATTCAAGAACATGCTATGCTGGCTGCCAGAGGAAACAGGCCCCTACAAAAGTAAACAACCGTTTTATGTGCTATATCCTGCTGGTGCATTCTCTAGCACTGGTTGCAACTCCCAGACTTCCTGTCTGGATCTTCTGCTGCTGGGTTCTACCATTTCCTATATTCACTCTTTGGTCTCTATTTTTTTTCTCAGTAATCATAGTAAGCCTTGGCTGTAATTGCTGTATCACTTCAGATTCCAGCTTCTTATGTTTGCTAGTTAGTCTCTCTTGTGCTAGGGGCCAAGCATCGCCTTGACCCACCTGCCCCTGTGTGTCCTGAAAGCTTTATCCGATTGCTTTCCAGCGCTCATTAATCCCATCATTTGTCCTTTTGGTCTTCATTCTCCTGCCTCTACACTCCCTGGGCTGTCCACAATCTCCATCTCCTTCACAACCTCTCTGTTAATAACATGCTTCTCAGGACTCCATTTTTAGT
>JADRCD010228131.1:30393-40874 GCA_019843815.1 Montemys delectorum | reverse complement strand
GATATTCTTGTCTTCTCCATGCACTTGATAATCTGGTTGGGGAAAAGAAGACTGAAAGGACCAGAACTTTGCTCCTCTTACCAGGGAACTCACAGGCTCTGTGATATTTATACTGCTGTAGATATTGTTCTGGTGCAGCAAAGTGCCTGGACTACAGAACAAACTGAGTAAACCAGCATTCTCCTGCATTGTGCTTGGAATATTGGAATACTCTGCTTAACTATCTTCTGTTGTAAATTGCTTACTGCAATGCCTTCTCAGAAAGATCATGTACTATTGGTGATCTATCACGGTCTGGAAAGATCCACTTGCAGCCAAACTTCTTCCTTGTGTGAATTTTCTGCTTTGTTGGTTTTGTTTGTTGGTTGGTTGATTTATTGGTTTTGGTCCTTCTGTTTGTGTCTATTAAAACTACCAATGACATTTTTTTTTAAAGTTAGCATTGTTCTGGAATTTGAGGTATTTCATTCACTCCTGGTGACAGTAAAAGAATTGCCTACAGGCTTTAAAATCTGCTGTTGTGTATTTTCTTATCCAAGGAGTACCTAAGTTCCTTTTGTTCATTCTTGGTGGTATTCTTTCTGGACTCCACCCCTACAAATACCTAGCAACAGCCAGATATGCTCGTCCCCACAGCTGCTTGGCGCCTCCTCTCTCTCTCTCTTAAGCTCTTGCCTCTCTCTTCCCTCTTGTACCTTTGCTCCACCTCTCTTCCCATTTCCTTCCCCACTCTCTCTACATGGCCATGGCTTGTCTCTATTCTCTGTTTCTCTCTACCTTTCTCTGCCTCTGCTACTCTGTTAACTCCCCTCTCATGCCCTAAATAAACTCCATTCTACACTATACCATCTATGAGTGGTCTCTCAGGGGGAAGGGATGCCTCAGCATGGGCCTGATGAGGCACCCCCTTCCCCCACACCCCTCTAGAACATATCTTAATAGCTCTTTCTCTTTTTATGATCACAACACTTGTAGCCATTCAGCTGATGCTCCACATAAGATGTTTCTTTTTTCCTTATGGTACTTGTAGCATCTTTAGTTCAACACACCCTATGAAGGTTCTCATGTATGCTAAACATAGGAAGGCAATGATTGGCATCCCTCCTTGGATTTGGTCACCTCACCATATAATTCCAGCCCAAATATTAGCAGTGGCTCCTTTGTATCCTGTCACCATGAAAAAACTTGAAAAGGCATTCACTTTCCTGTTGTGTTTCATTTCTTTTGTTGTCTTCATGAGTGACAGTTCTTTCATCTGTATGCTCTTAGCAGCTTAATCTCTGGAGAGAAGGCAAAAACATTCCATTCACCTTCCAGATATCCACCTCAGGCCACACAAAAGTCTTCAGGCTATCAAGTTTCCTGCCTTTTGAAGAGATTTATGGATTAAAAGACAGTGGCAGCTCTTTTCCTTTTTTCCTTCCCCACCAGCAAAGGCAATATCCTATGTGTTTCACAGAATTTAGATCTTCCTTAAAATGTTGTGTAGATTTTTACCACCAATGAATCAATGACCATTTTTTTCTGCAACAGTTTCATTTCCCAGTGTTTTGTTAGACAGGGCACATAGGCAATTGTTTCCTTTGTGTATAAGGAGTGAACCAATTCCCCTTTTGTAACTTTCTTGGCCATCGATGTATAGATGTTGCAATTGTATGTAGTTAGGTTTTGTGGGTCTGTGACTTTTGTTGTCTTTCTAAGACCTAGGAATAATTCATTGCTTTTTGTAGCTCACTTTAAAGCCATTATTGTCTCCCTTATTTTATCATAATAACAGCAACAACAATAATAGAGAAATAAAGAAGGAAACTTGAAGAGATGAAACAGGAGAAAATGTAGCATAGCTGGGGATGCTTTCTGTGAACTACTCCTTGAAGAAAAAAAAAGGCATTTTTTCCAAGGGTTCATTTAAAGTCTCCCACCCCACCCCAACTATGGAAAGGAGCATGAGTGGAATGACCTCAAGTGCTCAGGGAACTGCAATTTTCCAACTTCAGATTGTGGAAACAACTTATGGCCACTTTGGAGTCTGTCAGATGATTAAAGCCATATTAGCTACTGTGACTAAGAACTTAAGAGGTACAGTTGCACTTACTAAACTGACCATACTTGAGATTGTTTAGAGTTTTTTATTTTTCTGCCAATTTGAGGCTATATATGAAAGAAAGCAGAGGTCAAAAATCACTATATGATTTTTAAATTGTCTCAATTTAACATCAGCTATTTTGTCCCAATTTTCAAAAAAGTGACTCTGACATTAATAAGCCATAACTTTAGAGGAGGTTTCTCATCTCTGTCTCAGCTTTTTCAGACTCAGAGTGCAATAAGTTGAGTTCTTCATATCCAAGATGTTTAAGCACTGATGCTCTTTCTCACCCTTACTTTCTAGGCTGTTTCAACATGAAAGAATTAAGTTATAGGAAATTGCACTGCCCTCCCATAATGTGCAACCAAAGTAATTTAAATAAATTATAATATAAAACACTCAAGTCAGTAGTATTTCAAGGTCTACTTTAATTGCTAGAGTACAAGGTCTACAGCTCGGTGGAGCAAAATTAAAGCAAAAAAGAATCAAGGATGAAGGCTAAAAGTAGAAAAGAGTAGGTGGCAGAACTATAATTGTATAGAAGTTTGAGAAATATGTAGACTAATGAATTTAATATCAAAATGTCAAAGAAAGGATATTAAAGGGATAACTGAAGGTCAAGTGCAAGCTAGACAACATTTGCTAAAGACATGGTCAATATTCAGAACAAGAAAAACTATAGGTGGAATAAATCAGTTAATGCATTTATTTAAACAAGTTACAGTTATGTAATTCATGCCTTCTGAAATAAAGAGACAGGAAAATAGTTAACATTTACTGAATACCTATTCAGTGTCAGGTTCTGGGCCAGATGGTAATTTATGAGTTCATTGAAGAATTAACAAAAGAAACCAGAGACAGCATGAATAACTAATCTTTATTATGCATAAGCTTTGAGGAATTAAAGAAGTTTTAGTCTTTGCTCTGAATTAAGTAGGATTTGAGCACAGACCTGTTAGCTGATGCTTCTTCACTGACTCCTGCTTAGGTCAGACATGAAAATCACAGACTACACACATATCCTTTAGAACGGGTATTTACTCCCAACTGCTGAAAATGCACATTTCTTCCAATTGTGTGCAAAATAGCAAAGAATCACAGCAGTGGGAAGGTCTTTAGCTATACACAGCTGAGAGCAAGGAAGTGCATAGACTGAAACATGGGAGATCCTTCAAGTCTGAGCTCCTGCTCTGAGAAGACCTTGGGTGGCACCTCTGCACCCAATCCCACAACATATAGAGGAAGCTGAACCCCCAGGAGCTCTAACACACCCAGGATCATAGGTGAGGAGGCCACAACACCCGCCCCAAACCCCGAGTTACTGGGACCCCATGGGATCCAGGGACACAGGAACTCCCACCTGGCCAGTGGCATGGGTTCCATCCCATTGGAGCCAGTGCCCTGAGAAGACCTTGGGCACTAGCTCTGCACCCAATCTCACAGCACCCACAGGAGGTTGGACCCCAGTAGCTCTAACATGTCCAGGATCATTGAATCATAGGCTCTCAGGAGCTTAGTCAGACCAGAATTTCAGGATCCCAGAGGCAGCTTGGCTCCCAAGAGCTCTTACACTCAGGATGTCAGAATCACAGGATCACAGATACATCTGGACTCTGAGGAGTTCTGACACAACCAAAGTAGCAGGAGAAACAGGCTCTAGTCAGAGACAGTGAGTGCAGGTAGCACTAGATATAACCAGATGGCAAAAAGTAAGCAGAAGAACATAAGCAACAGAAACTAAGGTTACTTGGAATCATCAGAACCCAGTTCTCCCACAAGAGCAAGCCCTGGATACCTCATTACACAAGAAAAGTAAGATTCAGATTTTAAATCACTTCTCATGATGATAGAGGACTTTAAGAAGGACATAAATAACTCCTATAAAGAAATACAGGAGAACACAAGTAAACAGGTAGTAGTACTTAAAGAGGAAACACACACACACACACACACACACACACACACACAAATCCCTTAAAGAATTATAAGAAAACACAACCAGACAGGTAAAGGAATTGAACAAATCCACCCAGGATCTAAAAATGGAAGTAGAAACAATAAAGAAATCACAAAGGGAGACTACCCTGGAGATAGAAAACCTGGGGAAGAGATCAGGAGTCATAGATGCAAGCATCACAAACAGAATACAAGAGATAGAACAGAGAATCTCAGGTGCAGAAAACACTGACATAACAGTCAAAGAATATGCAAAGTGCAAAAAGCTCCTAACCCAAAACATCCAGGAAATCCAGGACACAATGAGAAGACCAAACCTAAGGATAATAGGAATAGAAGAGAGTGAAGATTCTCAAAGTAATGGGCCAGTAAATATCTTCAACAAAATTATACAAGAAAACTTCCCTAACCTAAAGAAAGAGATGCTCATGAACATACAAGAAGCCTACAGAACTCCAAATAAACTAGACCAGAAAAGAAATTCCTCCCATCACATAATAATCAAAACATGAAATGCACTAAAAAAGAAAGCATTTTAAAAGCAGTAAGGGAAAAAGGTCAAGTAACACCAGAAGTCTCACCAGAAATGATAAAATCCTGATGATCCTGCCCAGATATCATACAGACCCTACAAGAACACAAATGCTAGCCAAGGCTACTATACCCAGCAAAACTCTCAATTAACACAATTGGAGAAACCAAGATATTCCATGATAAAACCAAATTTACACAATAACTTTCCACGAATCCAGCCCTGCAAAGAATATATACTATTACAAAGGTTAATAGATGGAAAACACCAACACAAGGAGGGAATCTACACTCTAGAAAAAGCAAGAAAGGAATCTTTTTAACAACCCCAAAAAAAGCCACACAAACATAATTCCACCTCTAACAACAAAAATAACAGGAAGCAATGATCACTTTTCCTTAATATCTCCTAACATCAATGGACTCAATTCCATACTAAAAAAAAAACATAGACTAACAGATTGGATACTTAAATATGACCCAGAATTTTGCTACGTACAGGAAACACATCTCAGTGACAAAGACAGACACTACTTCAGAGTCAAAGGTTGGACTACAATTTTCCAAGCAAATGGTGCCAAGAAACAAGCTGGAGTAGCCATTCTAATAGTGAATAAAATTAACTTTCAACCAAAAGTTTTCAAAAAGGATAAGGAAGGACACTTCATACAGGTCAAAGGAAAATCTATGAAGATGAACTTTCAATTCTAAACATCTATCCTGCAAATGCAAGGGACCTAACATTCATAAAAGAAACTTTTCTAAAGCTCAAAGCACATATTGCACATAACCCAATAAGAGTGGGAGACTTCAACACCTCTCTCTCAGTAATGGACAGGTTATGGAAACAGGAACTAAACAGAGACACAGTGAAACTAACAGAAGTTATGAACCAAATGGATTTAACATACATCTACAGAACATTTTGTCCTAAAACAAAAGAATATACCTTCTTCTCAGCACCTCATGGTACATTCTTCAAAACTGAACATATAATTGGTCACAAAACAGGCCTCAAGAGATACAAAAAGATTGAAATAATCCCACATATCCAATCAGATCACCTTGGACTAAGGCTGGTCTTCAATAACAATGAAAACAATGGAAAGCCCAAATACATGTGGAAAATGAACAGTGCTCTAACAAATGATAACTTGAAGAAATAGAGAAATTGAAGACTTTTTAGAATTTAGTGAAAATGAAGGCACATAATATCAAAACTTTTGGGACACAAAGAAAGCATTGTTAAGAGTAAAACACAGAACTCTAAGTGCCTACAAAAAGAAACTGCAGAGAGCTTACACTAGCAGCTTGACAGCACACCTGAAAGCTCTGGAACAAAAAGAAGGAAGTACACCCAAGAGGAATAGGTGTAGGAAATAATCAAACTCACAGCTGAAGTCAACCAAGTAGAAACAAAAACAACTATACAAAGAATCAACCAAACTAGAAGCTGGTTTTTTTTTTTAAAAATCAACACGATAGATAATCCCTTAGCCAAACTAACCAGAAGGCACAGTGATAGTACCCAAATTAACAAAATCAGAAGTGAAAAGGGAGACATAACAACAGAAACTAAGGAAATTAAAAAAATCATCAGATCCTACTACAAAAGCCTATACTCAAC
Source organism: Montemys delectorum (assembly GCA_019843815.1). Classification (NCBI taxonomy): domain Eukaryota; kingdom Metazoa; phylum Chordata; class Mammalia; order Rodentia; family Muridae; genus Montemys; species Montemys delectorum. Next base: position 34,674 of record JADRCD010228131.1, on the reverse strand, counting down.
ACAAAATCTGGAAAATCTAGATGAAATGGACAATTTTCTAGACAGATACCAGGCACCAAATTTATATCAGGATCAGATAAATCATCTAAACAGTCCCATAACCCCTAAAGAAATAGTAGCAGTTATTAAAAGTCGCCCAACCAAAAAAAAAACCCCAGGGCCAGATGAGTTTAGTGCAGATTTCTATCAGACCTTCAAAGAAGACCTAATACCAATTCTATTCAACTATTCCACAAAATAGAAACAGAAGAAACACTACCCAATTCATTCTATGAAGCCACAACAATTATGCTTATATCTAAACCACACAAAGACCCAAAAAAGAAAATGAATTTCAGACCAATTTTCCTTATAAATATCAATGCAAAAATACTCAATAAAATTCTCTCAAACCAAATCCAAGAACACATCAAAACAATCATCCATTGTGATCAAGTAGGCTTCATGCAAGGGATGAAGGGATAGTTCAATATATGGAAATCCATCAACATAAACAAACTCAAAGGAAAAAAAAAAACCAGACCATCATCTCATTAGATGCTGAGAAAGCATTTGACAAAATCCAACACCCCTTTATGATAAAAGTCTTGAAAAGATCAGGATTCAAGGCCCAACCTAGACATAGTAAAAGCAATATACAGCAAACCAGTAACCAACATCAAACAAAATGGAGAGAAACTTGAAGCAATCCCACTAAAATAAGGGACTAGACAGGCTGCTCACTCTCTCCCAACCTATTCAACACTGCACTTGAAGTCCTAGCCAGAGTCATTAGACAACAAAAGGAGGACAAAGGGGTACGAATTGGAAAGGAAGAAGTCAAATTATCACTATTTGCTGATGATATGATAGTATACTTAAGTGACCCCAAAATTCCACCAGAGAACTCCTAAACCTGATAAACAACTTCAGCAAAGTAGCTGGATATAAAATTAACTCAAACAAATCAGTAGTCTTCCTATACTCAAAGGATAAACAGGCTGAGAAAAAATTAGGGCAATTATACCCTTCACAATAGCCACAAACAGTATAAAGTATCTTGGTGTGACTCTAAGTAAAAAAGTGAAAGACCTGTATGACAACAACTTCAAGTCTCTGAAGAAAGATATTGAAGAAGATTTCAGAATATGGAAAGATCTCCCATGCTCATGGATTGGCATGATTAGTATAGTAAAAAAGGCCATCTTGCCGAAAGCAATCTTCAGATTCAATGCAATCTCCATTAAAATTCCAACACAATTCTTCTCAGAGTAAGAAAGGACAATTTGCAAATTCATCTGGAATAACAAAAAAACTCTGTTTTGGATGCTAAGAAATGCTTGCTGAAAGGAGCCTGATATAGTCATCTCCTGAGAGGCTCTTTCGGTGTCCTACAAATAGAGTTGGATGCTTGCTGCCAACCATTGCACTGAATCCAGGATCCCCAATGGAAGAGTTAGAGAAAGGGGTGAAAGAGCTGAAGGGGTTTGTAACCCCATAGGAAGAACAACAATGCCAACCAAGCAGACCCCCGAGCTCTCAGGGCCTAAGCCACCAACGAAGGAGTACACATTGTTATAGCTACATATGTAGCAGAGGACTCTCTTGTCAGGCATTAATGGGAGGAGTGGTCCTTGATTCTACGAAGGCTCCATAGATGCCGCAGTGTAGGGGAATTGAGGCTAGGGAGGTGGAAGTGGATGAGTGCGTGGCAGAGCACACTAATAGAATCAGGGGGAGGGGAAATGTTATCATGGTGGTTTGCGGGATGAAGTATTCACACTTTGGTCTTCCTTCTTGAGTTTCTTGTGGTTTGTGGATTGTACTTTGTGTATTCCGACCTTCTGGGCTAATATCCACTTATCAAAGAGTGTATACCGTGTGTGTTCTTTTGTGATTGAGTTACCTTACTCAGGATGATATTCTCCAGACCCATCCATTTCCCTAAGAATTTCATACATACATTGTTTTTAATAGCTCAATAGTACTCCATTGTGTAGATGTACCACAATTTCTGTATCCATTCCTCTGTTGAGGGACATCTGGGTTGTTTCCAGTTTCTGACTATTATAAATAAGGCTGCTATGAACATGGTGGCACATGTGTCCTTATTACATATTGGAGCATCTTCTGGGTATATGCCCAGGAGTGGTATAGCTGGGTCCTCCAGTAGAACTATGTCCAATTTCTGGAGGAACCACCAAACTGATTTCCAGAGTGGTTGTACCAGCTTGCAATCCCATCAGCAATGAAGTAGTGTTCCTCTTTCTCCACAACCTCTCCAGCATCTGCTGTCACCTGAGTTTTTTACTTTCATATGTAGAGTTACAGTTATAAAACTGATAGTGGCAGAATAACAGCAGTGCTTCAGAATATTTTATTTTATTGGCACATAATATTTATTCAAATTTAATTAATTTCAATAATTGAATTGGTTCTGCTAACAAATACATCACCAGTGAGGAAACTTTTGAGTGTGCATGTGAGGATATTTGCAAATGGGCAGCATCATTTCTAAGTTGATGCTCAGACTGAAGAATAAGGAAGAAGAACAGGAAAGCAAGATAGGCTATAGCATTTCTTTTCTTTCCGGTTCCTCTTCCCTGTCAGCCATTTGCCCCTCTGCACTGTATCCTATGAGGACCAAGCAAGCATCTCAGTAGTAAACAACCACAGAGTGTAACCAGCACTGTAGATTTGCTGGATTTCTTTTCTAATGCTTTGTTTTCTTATTTAGCAGAATGTCTAAGATGTGTTTTAAGTTATAAAATATATAAATTTATTAGTAAAATATGTTGAAGGCCAGCTTTGACACCACAGGATAACCTGAGGAAGGTCAGATGTGGAGTTGGTGATTGATCACTCAGTGGACTGTTCTCTGAGAGAATAACATTTGTTTCACTGGGGCTGGTACTCCCTGTGACCAGTGAGAAATTCTCTGAACTCTTTAAAGTCTTTGGGAACCAGGTAAGAAGGTAAAGAGAAAAGTGGGGAGTGGGGCACTCAGACACACACACACACACACACACACACACACACACACACTGAGTGGATGAAACAAGACAGGCTCCAACAACTTCACACGTACACTTTATGTACATATACATACACACATTTTGTGGGTGGCTAGAACTAAGCACCATTGACCAGGCTCTAACAAACTTCCTACATATATATACATACATATGTACATACATACATACATACATACATACATACACACATTTAGTGGATGGAACATACTTTAACAAGTTGACTCCAACAACCTTTTTTTTCTCTTAGCCTTTTACACCACAAGTTACACATTCTCTAAAAACAATCCCTACAAAACCATATTCATCAGAAATAGATTAAAATCGTTACACAAAAGGCAATTACAACAGAATTATTGTATCCTTCCCTTGAAACTCATACCTAACTAAACATTTCCCACCTATCTTTTTCTCCACAAGTTCAATGTAACCCCAAAGCAATAAATATTTTTGCCATTAGTTAACAAAGTTTAAGCAAGTTGGTATATAGCTGCCAATTTTATTCACCAAGGAACAAATCATCATCTATCTGATGTTTTCTTTTTGAAGTTCTGTTCAGCTAAACTAGCTAATCATTCATACTTTATTCTTATATTCATGATAAACGTATACTCTTTATTCAGAGCCCTGTTTATTCACAATGTACACTAAAACCTGTGGGAATATCTCTAGATAAAAGATCCAGAAATTCTGATCCAACCTACAATAAAATGTTTTCTTTAATCATCAAATTGTTCCAAGCCTATTTTTCTTCCTAGTACAATTACACTCTTGTAACGCATGTATTGTGAATTTGGTCCCCAAAATTGCACAAGGATCTGCACATCTGCCTATAAGACACTGAGGACCCTGCCCCCAGTTGGTTTTGATTGGTAAATAAAGTTGCCAGTGGCTAATGGTTGAGTAGGAGACAGAAGCTGAAATTTAGGATTCCCTAGCAAGTGATGGAGGAGGAGCAGGATGGTAAAGAGCTGTCATGCTAGAGAAGAAGAAAGAGGAACATCAGGCCTGAGAGATACAGAAGACAGAGAGACAGTCATCACATAGATGCTGGGACATTTACCCTGAGAGGGCTGCAGGTCTGGATCCAGGGTAAGCAAGATGGAGTATATGTTTTAGTAAGTAATAACTCAGGAATATTGAAGGAGAGTGTTTTAGCCACATGGAGGTTTCTATGGCCTGGCAATTGACCTGTGTAAGGCATATTAGATAATAAGGCTGTGTGTGTGTGTGTGTGTGTGTGTGTGTGTGTGTGTGTGTGTGTGTGTGT